>APFE031730117.1:0-19820 GCA_000404065.3 Pinus taeda | reverse complement strand
GAGTAAGAAACAATCTGTAGTGGCACTATCAACTACAGAGGCAGAATACATGGCAGTCACTCATGCAAGCAAGGAAGCCGTTTGGTTGCAGAGATTGTGTTCAATTATGGGGTTAGTACAGGGAGCTATAAGGATAGACTGTGATATCCAAAGTGTAATTTTCTTGGCAAAGAACCCTACTTATCATTCAAAGACAAATCACATTGATGTTCAGTATCACTTTGTGAGGGATATGATAGAAGACAAAAAGGTGTTGCTGGTAAAGGTGGACACTTTGAATAATACTGCAGATGCATTGGAAAAATCTGTGAGCTCTGAGAAGTTCTCTTGGTGTAGAGAAACAATGGGTGTTTCAGGGATGGAAAAATGACTAAGCTCTCCTATGGCCCCCTGTGGAAAGAAAACAAAAAGTGGGAGATTGGTCACCGAGGGGCGGGTAGCCCCCCTCTACAGTGTTCTGGGCAATGCCTCGGGAAAATTTTTTTTGGACCCTATATTAGGTTGGGTGAACCTACCTATGGTTTTTGGTCCATGGTTTTGGACGCCATGGTTTTAGGTCCATGGTATTGGATGCTTCGGCATGTATAAATATGTATTGTAACATTGAAAGGAACATAATGAAAAATCAAGCTGGTAGTCCCGGTTTTGGGATCCAGGGGGAAATCTCTGTGCATATGGCTTTTATGTGTTATGCTCTCGGATTGTTTATTTTCTTTGTTTTAAAATTCGTATGTAGGTAATTTCTGTACAGGGTTAAAACCTACAGAAACAATATTAAACTAGAAGAGTGCAAGTGTCCAAATCGAAACTTCCATAACCAATAATCATTAGAACATTAAACTGTAAAAGAATTGAATTGATCATTGTAATTCGTAATTAGAGGAAAGAGTCTCTTCCTCGTCATCTACACATTTTCTATCAACTTCTTTCTTGGGGGCTTGTCATATATAACACACTCTTGTCCTTGAAATATAAGTCTATATCCTTTCTGTGTCAGTTGACCAACACTTATCAAATTATGTTTGACACTAGGAACATAATATACCTATGAGATTGTCTTCAGCTCCCCATGTGTAGTGAGAATGTTAACCACTCCTTTTCCATCTACATCCACAATCTTGTTAGTCCCCAACTTTACCTCTGTTTTCACAGATTGGTCCAAATTTGCAACCAAATTCTTGTTGCCTATCATGTGGTTACTGGAACCACTGTCCAATAGCAACACATTATCATAAGATTCATGCATGGTATGACAAGCTAGGAACATGGAGTTAGTACTCTCTGTAGTGACATTAGCTCTATGGTTCCCTTGATCAACTATCTTCTTCATGCAATCAAGAGCATAGTGACCAAATTTATTGCAATAATAAAATCTCACCTTTGATTTGTCAAATCTTTGATTATTGCTGAAGTTTTTACAATTTCTTCCACTTGGAAGTTCATGCTCTTCTCGGCCTTCTCTCTAACTGGCATATCTTCCACCTCGTCCTCTGCCTCTCGATCTACTTATGCCTTAACCTCTGTCTCTTGAAATAGAAACATGAATTTTGAAAGCGCTCTCTAAAATGGAATCCTTATTTCTGTCTATCCTTCCCTCATGTGATAGAAGTGATCCCATCAACTATTAATGATGCCAAATCCCTGGCTTCTTCTATGGCTACTACAACAACATCAAATTTCGTAGATAAATATTGGAGGACCTTCTCAACGATTGTTTGATCTTTAATTTCCTCACCATAATTTTTTAACTGATTTATGACAGTCATGAACCAATGCATGAAAGAATCAATGTCCTCTATCTCCTTCATCTGCAGACTTTAAAAATATCTCCTAGTATTCTACAACTTAAAAATATTGACTTTGGCCATACATTTATAGATTGTTGCCAAATTATCCCATGCTTCCTTTACTAAAGATGTGATCATAACCGTTTGAAACATTGCTCGGTCCACTCCTTGTTGGATAATTTGCAACACTTGTGTATTCTTCTTCTTGTCTTTCCTCCATTGTTCCCTCTCTACATTAGTGAGAGCTCGTTCTTCCACTTCATTCTTAGGCTCTAGAAACCCAAGTTGGACACAATCTCAAACTTCACGAGCCAGCAATGTGGTTGCCATATTAATGGCCCACACGTCATAATCTTTCCATGTAAATGGTGGGAACTGGGGCTGGAAATCAGAGAAAGCCATCTTTCTCAAAAAAACCTTAAATGTTTCTTTTCTATAAATTGGAATAGCTACTAAAATAACTCCTTATGAATAAAACCCTTGTTATATATATATATACTATATATATATATAAGTAGGTATATTATATATATAGTAGATATAGTATAAATATAATATATATTAATATAATATATGAAATTTATGAAAACCCACTTCTCGTTTAGAAAACTTTATGAGAAAACCCATGTGATTTATTAAGCTCGTTAACCCATTCAAACAAAGTACAACCTACAACCCACGTGAGTTTTTTTTTTAGCTTTCAAATGTTGAATTCGTAGTTTATCACAGTTCCATGGCCTACACACTCCCAATCGTATTTTCGAAGGTACACATAAATTAGGTGGTTCTGTACTAACTAAGTGTGAAATCAATGTGTTTTTTAAAAGTTCAACAAATTTGAAATGCAAATTTATAAAAATATTGTCGGATTTCTTTTGTTGGCCCTCTTCTCATTGGCTCTGTAGGCACCGTGGATCTTGTGATCCTTCCTTAGCTCTGAAACCAATTTATTGGAACGGGTGACGAGCTTAAACACAAATTCACCCAAAACAAATGAGCCGTGGCTCTTCTATTGATCATATAAAACTTGATTATAAAAATGAACCTGGTGAGGGGTATTTAACCTTTTCGAATGAGCGACTTGCCTAAAATATCTTGACATGCAACCACACAAAATAAAATGAAACCACACACTATAAATTTGATTGTGAATTATCTTGACTTGAATCAATGCTTAGTTAACTGACTCTCTAACTTTAGGCAAATCCTCATGCATGAGTAATTACCTTATTTTAACACCCTCCCTTAATTATGACCGCTAAACTAAGACTGACTCATAACAACTCAAACATGCATGTTGGTCTATGTCTCAACTAGGCTTACAACACCCAAGTTTCTTCTATGAAACTCAAACACATCTTTTTCCTAATGACTTAGTAAATATATCAACCAATTGATCACTATATTTACAAGGCTTCAAGTGAACTCCTCCATTGCTCACAAGTTTTCTAATAAAGTGATATCTAGTATCAATATGCTTTCTCTTTTGATGAAACACGCTATTTTTAGATAGTGCAATCATTGAGGTATTGTCACAATATATTGTTGTTGATTTATGTTGTGTCTGCTTGAGTCCATCAAATACTCTTCTTAACCATACTCCTTGACATGTTGTTGATGTTGCTGCTACATATTGTGCTTCTGCTGACAAAAGTGTCACAAAGGGTTGCTTCTTAGATTCCCATGAAATTACACCTGAACCAAGATGGAACACAAAACCAGAAGTTCTCTTTATATCATCCAAACTGCCTACAAAATCACTATCTATGTATCCAATCAAATCCTTCTTTTCTGTGCTTGCATACATTATGCCACAATATCTAGTTCCTGCTATGTATCCTAGAACTCTTTTTCTTGTACTCCAATGTGTATCTTTTGGAGTCTCCATAAATATGGAAACTAAACTCACTCCTTGCTTGATATCCAGTCTTGTAATTGTGAGATACATGAGATTTCCTACCAATATTTTGAATAGAGTTGGATTGACATCTGATCCTTCATCATCCTTACTTAACATTGTACCTATTGCAACTGGTGTAGGGACAGGTTTGAATTTTTCCATACTGGATATTTTCAACAAATCTTCGGCATATTTATTTTGACAAACAAAAATTCATTTTTTAGATTTCTCATATTCTATGCCAAGAAAATATTTCATGAGACCATGATATTTCATATCAAATTCTTTCATCATGACTGCTTTAAATTCATGTAACTCAAAATCACCTGTAAAAATCATGTCATCAACATATAAGCAAAAAATAAAAATTTGTCCATGCTTATTTACCTTTGTGTACAAGTTAGGCTCAATGTTTCTTCTACAAAATCCATTCACTACAAGAAAAAAAGTACATTGGTGATGGGCGGAAAATGTTACCATATGCTCATTGGTGAGTGTCAAAAGAGCCTTCATCACCAAAGGTGGCGTCTCCAAAAGTATAGGTATTGTAGTGACATTCAAAGTCCATCACCAATAATGATTTATAATGACAGATAGCGACCATCACCATTTACTATGAGAAATGGTGACAAACCATAGCCTTAGTGACCAAAAAATGAATGTCACTAAAGGTGGCATTGCCAAAGGTATAGGTGTTATGGTGATATTCAAGGTCCGTCACGAATATTGATTATAATGACGAATAGTGACGGTCACCATTTCATATGAAATACAACAATTTATTATGATGGATCTTTTATGGCTGTTACTAATGGTGCATATGTATGGTGACATTCATTGACCATCATCAAAAGCCGTATTTCTAGAAGTATAGGTGTTATGGTGACATTCAAGGTCCATCAAGAATAATTACTATAATAATGGACATTGACTGTCACCATTTCATATCAATAACAACGATTTATGGTGACGGACCTTTCATGGTCATCACTATTGATGCATATATATATGGTGGCATTCGTTGACTATCACCATTTCATATTTTGGTGAGATCAAAAAATGTCACCTAAGCTCATTGGTGATGATCAAAACAGCCTTTGTCACCAAAAATTGATCATTGCCATTCCATATGGATGTTAGGGCACGATGGAATTGAACCACCAACCTCCTACTTGTAAAATAGGTTCTCTTCCATTGAGCTAGCACCCTTTAAAGAATTATATTTTTAAAACCTAGACCTTGAAACTTCATAAATTGTAAAGTCTACAAATTTCAATAAATTAGAGTCTCAGAAATATTCTATTAAACAAGAAAAGCAACATCAAAGCTGCATGTCCCTACCTAATGGTTATGGAAGTAATGAAAAGTTGGTGGAGGGAAAAATAGTTACATATAAGAGAATCAATATGTTTAGTTGAATAATCAATTAGAAGTGAAACTCTAAAGACATTTGTAACCTCTAAATGACCTATAACTAGCAAATGCACCAAATATTGCGAAGGAAATGTCATAAGTGGATAGTATATGGAAGAAGAGCATTGACGAAGATAGATGCAATATGTTATAAGTTGAGTGAAAGAAAAATCTCAATGTTGTTTTTGTTGAGTGTTTAGATATCTGAATGATATCTAAAATTTTGTGCAAATGTAACACAGATCTCCAGAAACCATGAATGACTTCTAACATTTTTTTATTTTCAAGGAATCAAAATCATCACTATTATTAAATTCATCCAGCATGGACTTTGGATATCCCACTAACATTTGTGTTTTTGTTGCCATGCCTAAAACCATGGAGTTTCTTGTTGATAGTAGAATAAGATGTGTGCCTACTACTCAAGAACACATTCATTATTAATCATTATTACCTGACAAAAACCAAAGAGACAACACAATATCAACGTACACAAAATCCCCTACTGAAATATAATCATAACTTAGCTAGGAAGTCTAAAAGATGTTCTTGATTAATAAACTTCGTATTTGGAAATTCTATTTCTTTAGATTTAAAAAAGACTAGGTTGTACAACACTTCTGTCTATTTATCTAGGAAATTATATCATAGCATATGTCACACAGTAGCAATCTACAGTACCTAAAGTGAAAACACAAATTTGCTTAGGAAAATATATTTAGAAATTAAAAACTATAAGTTTATCATGAAAGCTTTAATTAGTTTAACAACAAGCTAGTTGGAGTTTGAAAATCAAAATAATTCTTAGGAAACGAACAAGACAATGGCCAAAGTCACTATTCATACAAATAAATCTAGAGTCACTATTACCATTTCAAATAATCGAAATTTGGGCAGTGGTCTAACAGTTTGAGCTTATTTTCCAGGAAGACTCATCACTACCATCATTTTTTTCCACAGTCTGTTGTGTCTCTAGATCTAGATCAAATAGCTTGCTATTATGAAGTTCTACCTTTCAAGTACTGATTTATGTCTCACCCTTTATAACACAATTCTACCACTCCATTTGATTTTGTTTTGTCAAGAGAATTTGCAGGACCTTCCCATCCTCAATTTTACATCATTAATAACCATCCATCAGTGATATAAATAATAATAGATACACAACAAAGGCCAAAGATGTGCTTGTTGTATACCTCTGTTCTAGGACTCATCTCACCTTACTGGTGCAAAGATCTCACCCTGAAAAAATAACATCCACGTGGAATTTACAAAAAAAAATTAAATCAAGCTCCAAGTAAACCAATAAAAATAAGAACATCCTTTTAATCAATAAAATCTCTGACTTAAAATAAAAGTGGCCTAGAATTGAATGTTATATCAACCATGTCAAGTAACTAACATCGGGTGAGAAATATAGGCCATGCATATTGTATTAGTGAAATAATTTATTTGATAAAGCTAAAAATCAAACAAATGACTTACAACTAAGAAACAAAAATAAATGACTTAGAACTAAGACATGAGGTTTCCCTTTCAAACCTGCCATTAAATAACTCTTCTTTATGTCACAGGCCATTAAACTTTTTCTGATACTAGGTGGAAGTGGTATTGCAACATTAATCTCTGATAGCCTATGTCCATGACTAATTCTCAAGATTCACTCCATTACCAACATTTGGGGATAGATAAGATACATGCAAAAACCATCAACATGAAAATGAAATCTACATCCTTGTAAAAAAATGGGAGGAAAAAAAAATCCACAAATTGAAACAGGTTGTACTATACCACATTCGTGCAACATGATTATCTTGTCATGAACAATAAAAAAAGAAATCAAGAGAAATGCAATTTTTGCCACATTTTGACAATCATTTTCTTTTGCATATTCTATGAACAATTGATGAAAAAGTCAGCTAAATCTTATCAACATAAGGATTATAGTAAAACATAAAGGAACCGCTCCAAAACATATATAGTCCTAAGCATAAGTATCTATACATATAAATATTTATCGAGGACATTATATTTTGTGAAAATATGGAAGTCAAATCTTTGAAATAACACAATTTATGTTACCACTACCTTATGAAGTCCATTTAGGAAATTTCTTCAAAGTTCAAAGTTCAAACAATTAACATGTAGCCTGAAAAAGCTCAGATTTGAAAAGGAGATAACCCAAAGATGTAGAGTATATATCTCACATTTATATATCCTAATTTTGAGACATTGAAATGACACATTTTAGCATACTATTGTGAACTCAACCCAAAATTCTAGAAAAAAATATTGATGGTCATTTTGCTAATATAGAAGTTTTATACATGCATTTACTTAAATAGTTAGCTTGAAATCTCAAACATATCTAAGGATGCACACAATATGGTGCATATTTATTGATGGTGTGTGGACTTTAGACAGAGAATTCCAACACATAACAATTTGCCTACAATATGCACTAGTCGAATAGGTGAACAATAGTATTGTAGGTATGTGTTATGAATATATGTACTGTAGTCCAATAAGAGTATGGTTGGAACAATCACGTCCAACCCTTCCAAGTTTTCCTATAATTTGTACTGGCATAGTAGGTGAACAATAGAACTGTAGGTGTGCATTCTGCATCACTTACCTAAATCCAACACGTTAAGCATAGAAATTTAAAATAATATGTCCAGAACTGGTAGGTAATTTGAAAAATGAAAGAGTTGGGTTGATTGTTTCTAGAGAAGATTAAATTCTTACATTGTTCAACATAAATTCATGACACTTTTCCAAGCTTAGATGGAACAAAAAGGAACCAATCTAGAAGGTTATTTAAAGAATCCTTACTTAGCCAGGGTAAAATGTTAGCCCTTTTTTGTCAAAAAGCATAAATGTAAAACTTTAAGAAATTCAGTGAAAAGACTGTAGAAATTTTCTGATCAAACCACTAATGTAAACAAAGCTAATAAATATTTCTTTGTAAAAAAACATATTCATGGTCAAATTAACAAGATAGTGACCTTTTAGCATAGTTAATGCACTAGTGTTGCTGTTACAATATTTGGTCCAAACAATAAACAAAAAAACCCATTTTCAATTTAGAAGGACCATTCTTGGAAAATAATCTCACAATAATACCCTTCATTGAACATTCTGACCCAATAAATCACTTTTACATCCTTTTGAAGTCCTTTGACAAAGTACTTAAAAGGTGTGAACAATGTCATAACAATACTTCTAGCTATAGTACTGACATTTCAAGCTTGCCTCTACTGTATGATATGGATATTTTTCCTTCAAACAAAGTTATGTGACATAAAACCACTTTCAACCTTAAGAACAAATGTGGGTGTAAATGCATGGTGAACTCTCTTAGCACAAATATGCTCTTAGTATGGTATTGGATTCTCAGACTAGTGCTAGTGATCATGTGGATATTGGTGGCCACCCACTAATTCCACTTGGACCCCCACCATTGTTTCTTTCAGCGTTTCAGTTTCCTTAATTGTAGCACAATTTACTATTTTTAGCAGTTTTTCGGGTCCTGAACTTTCAGAGCTGTTTTGAGGTCCTAAACGACCTTTTTTGGGAAACCTAGGAGCAACATGGGTCCATGAACCAATGTTGCTCTTCCCAAAGTTGTAGTTCTTGGATAGATCTTTCTTACAAGATATTTTGCACGTCAAACAGAGTTCGTATGCCAAAGTTAAGACCTCGGGAAGTTGATGTACCAATTTACCCAAATGGGGCCCACAATTTGGCGTTTCATCTTCTAGGGTTAGGTTTTTGGATGTTTAGGGTTTTCCATTATTTCTCAAAAACAAATAGGCCTTCGTGCCTCATTGTAACACATTTCAGAGGCATGTAGCTGCCACATCTCTTCTGAGAGATAAGCTACCATTGCCCTAGCTAGTTTATTTCCATTTCTGTTTGTAAGCATATTTCAGTATTTTACATTAATGAAATGAAGTATTATTTTTGCTGCATCTCTGTGTTTATGGTTATCTCTGTAATTTGTTGTGTTCCTGTTTAAATCCGGATAAGCTAGGTTTAAGGGTGCCAAAGACTTTAGATTTGAACTATGATATGGTGCACACTTGGCTTCAAGACAACATATTCTTTTGGAATATCATGTTGGGAAACCTCCAAATCTGTTTCCAGGAAAGCTCAAGTTAAATGGAAATATTTTTGTATAATGGTTGTGATTCATATGGATGCACATTAATATATATGTGTTTTTTCCTAAATTTCAATAATTTATGTATTTTTTGGTCAACCAGTTTTTTATCTAGTTTTCATCTAGCTCCGATTCAATTTGATAGTAGAAAGAACTCAGGAACTTGAGAGGATAAATTAATATCCTCCCCAACCAAGTTCATATTTTCGCTTGTGATGTGATTTCTGTTCGTGAGTCAATTGCTGATATGTACAACAAATGTATATATTCATGGAATATGATCTAACTATGAATATGGAAGTGTTAAAAAATATTTTTGAGGACATTGTATTTATGAAAATATGAAAGTCAAATCTTTTAAATAACAAAATTTATAGGAGTGACAAGGTATGCTAGGTAGTGGTAAGCTGGAAGTCAAATCTGAAATAACACAATTTTGGACAATTGAGAACTTCATATGTCTATGTAAGAACTGAAATCCATGAACACAATCACAAATCATCATATAATTCTCCAAGTTATCCAAAACCATAGATAGAGAAAACCAATAGAAACCTTAGCTCCACCAAAGGTATTTTAAAAATATATTCAAAAAGATTGATTGTTGGAGCATCTTTGGTGGAGCTAGGGTTTATCTTAGTTTTCCCTATCTAGGGTTTTTGAAAGCATGGAGAATTATATGATAGGTTGTGATTGTGTTCATGGGTTTCATTTCTTCTTTATATATATGAAGTTTTTGGGTGAATTCTCCAAGAATCACTAGAACCTTAAGAAAAAAAGACATAAAGTACAAAGAATATTGAACGAGAGAGAGAGAGAGAGAGAGAGAGAGAGAGAGCGAGAGAGAGAGAGAGTAGAACTGCCCTTACATCTCTAACCCAACTATGAAAAGGAATATGCACAAGTGCATGATTGACTATAATAACAATTCATTGCTTCCTCTATTTATATGAGACGTAAAGGGGCTTTACAATAACAAGTGGACCTAGTCCACTACAAGCAAACTTGCAATACACAAGTAGGTCCACCCATGTGAAGAACTCTACTCTAAGTGACATGTGTGACGCTCAAAGGTGACAATGATTAATAAGAAAGGCCTCCATGACATGAGAATTACTCCCCAAGATCCAACAATCCTCCAAAGGCCCAAAGCTCCAATGCATTTCCATGGTCATGTGTCTCCTTAAGGATAGTGCATATCCAAGGTCATGTGTTGCCTTAAGGACTCCCACACCTACATATCCAATCCCTCAAACCAAGAGTCCACATGAAAAGTGTAAACCTTCATGCAAGCAACCAAGAAACCTCATGGTATCTAGGGCTTAGTAACCTCCTCTGAAATAACCAACTATACTCCAAGCACATAAACTCCCTTCATGGATCAACAACATGAAGTCACCAAGCTCCATACTTATTCAACAATTCAAGGTAGAATGTCTTTCAAACATCCAAACAAGGTATAGTATCAAATAGTAAACCACCTCCAATTTCCAAGTCCGTCATGGAAGAGTATGGGTCAACCATACAACATGCACCCCAAATCTCATGAAGCACCCCAAAGGCCCAAAAATGGTGTAAACATTTTCAAAGTAACCTAAAAAGATAAAAATTATGTCCCTCTCATCATAAAATCCTTTGTAACTCCATGCATATTCAATTATAAATTTTTCTCATGAGTGTCACTAATCAAAGTCTGCAGCTCCTCTTTTCTAGAAAAAAGGGAAGACTAGCTATAAAATGACCATCATACATTGGAGTAGAGGCTTTTTAGGAAGGTAGTATGAAAGAGACCATTTGGGGCAAGAGAAGTATCCATACTGCCTTGGTCCTAGCTTGGCATCCATACCTTGTGAAGCTATTTGTGAAGTCTGTTATTGCATGGATTGTCACGCGGAATGAGTCGATCTTGCGGACAAGATAGACCTTCCTAGAATCTAATGAAGACCTAATGACAAACAAACCAACCAGACACTATCTTTCTCTAATGCGCTTTATAAATAATGGCAAACAAATGTGTTTAAGGCCTACCTCATGTCCAACGCAAGTTTGGAGATGCCTTTTCTCCTTTGATCCAAGTAAGTTCCTTTGTCACAAACCTGCAAACACAAACAATGCAAACGATTAAATAGCACATGAATAACCAGTATTATAAAACATATTTAACATGAAAGTCAAGGAGTCCATGAAACAAATAACATGAGATACTTGTTGAGAAAAATAAGCTTGATTGTATTAATTCAAAAGGAGAAGAACTTTACAACCTTTGCCTTGACGCTGTACAAGCTCCTCCCAGGGTCTAACAAGAAGTCTCCTCTACTTTGACAATCTTCACTCACTCCCTAATGAAGCCAAAAAGGTATGTGATCTCTCCTCTTAAGCTCAAATAGGAAGTCTTGATTTCACCATCATTTACCCTCAAAAATGTTCAGCTTCTAACCTCTCTAGCCACTAACCCAATGCCTCAATTTATAGTGCAATGGAGGGAAGTTACTAGGTCCTCCTTCAAAAGGATAGAATCCTCCTTCAAAGGGATAGCTCCTCCTAACAAGGGATTAGCTCCTTCTCTTTTGGGATGCATGAACCACTTTGGAGCGAACAATCCACGTCAAAATTCCTTCTAGAAACCTCTAGAATTAACCCAAAGTGAGTTTTTTTAAGATAAAAATTGCGCCTTTTGACTTTCACAGGGGTACGCACCCTCCCCTTTACATACAGAGCGTATAAGTATGCAGGTATTCTGAACAAAAGGTGCGGGCCCGCAGACAAAAGTGAGAGAAAGTGCGGAACCAGAGTTACATTGCTTTTTTGATGTCTTTCTCTCATTTCTAAAGCTTGTTTTGAAGAGCTGAGGTCTGAGACTCGCTTAGGAAGCTGGCATAGGTGGTGATAGACCCATACCAACTGCAAATAATCTAGGATTTCTAAATTATGTAAAAGATCTAGAAAAGTGTGGTAGTTATGATATAATTAGTTTTGCAAATATGGAAGGTGTCATAAATATTCAGCTATGTCGATTTTTCCCTTATACAAGTCCGATATATTTTAACATAGTGGATTTGAACCCACGAGGTTCATTGAATGTAATCTGCACATATATTAGTCATGAAATGTATAATGATAGAGTGTGTGAGAGTATGGGGGAGGTGTGGAGTATGAGAGTAAATGGCCAATGATAATCAAGCCAATATTATATTGTAAATATTTTGGTCTTAATGAAATATATTTGAGTTTTTGAGTGTAATAGTTGTGTGGGTTTTGAAATTTGTGGATTAGAATTTGTAGGTAGTTGCAACATGCATCACTTTGTCAATCCCCGTCAACCATTTTTAACCATAGTCAAATAATTTCAACCATAACCAACCATGGCCTCCTTATTTGCATCATGCATGCCGACCATTTACTAGCACAACCTTGTTAATAAAGTGGTTGATATATGTCAATTGGCATCATTTTCCACATTTAAAAACTGGCGTTTCCGGTCAACATTCGAAAGGTGGAAAATGATGTCGATCAACATATATCAACTTTTTTTTATTAATGTGGTTGTACTAGTTTATGTTTATCAATGTAATGATAATGTCAATGATAGTTAACATCCACTAAAAATAAATTTAGTTTCTGAGACCTTTTTAAATTTAGTTTATGAAACCTTGGGAAATGTTGTGAATTACCTAATTTATTTTGGATTTTTTTTTTTGTTCAAAAACTTTGAAAATGAGTATTTCAAAATCACTATAGTTTTTGTGAATTAAAATTTTAGGAATGTTGCTATTATAAAAAATATTTTAAAGTTTTGATTTAATTTGGGTGTACATAGGACACTTTAAGATAAAGTGTTTTTCATCTTCAGCTTTCTTAGTGTCACAAAGCTGAAAATTTATTTTGACCCATGATATTTTATAAATTGTCCAACACCCTATAGCACTATGGAGCTTGAGAGTGTGATTTAACCTTCATTTGTTAGTATTAATATTCATACCCATACTAAAGAAAAAATCCTTTATACTTTTTAGTTGTTGAGATCATAAGGGATTCTCACCATAAAAATAATATCTGAGTGCAAAGGAGAAGGATGATAACTACACCAACTAGGGTCAAGCTTACACAACCTATTTCTTCTTAAAAATTATTGTTTTCTAAATAATTTTAATTTGGAATAATTAATATATTTTAAAGATAATATTAATTAAAGAAAATTATTATAAAATTTTTCATATATATAATTTGAATGGAAAAGATATAAAATATACACAATGGAATTATTGAAATTTATTTCGTGAGGTGTGTACACCATTGGAATTTCACAAATATCTAGAACGATCGGACCATATGGGAAAAGTGTCAAAATTTAAAATTGAAGATAGGAGCTAATTCAAAATTTTATTTGTGAATCTGTAATTTGATCAAATTGAATATGGAGTTAATTCAAAATTTGTTTTAAAATTATTTATGAATTTGTAATTTGATAAAGCAATGCAAACGAGACCCGAAGGAAAAAACAGAACACCACCAACAAAATATCGCTATCATTGCAGGCAAGCTTAACTCATATCGCGATTATTCTATAAAATCAGAACTCCATATTGCCAGCTTAGTCTGCACATAGAATATTATGACAAAATTGTCACAAATAAGCTCTGCATGACCCCCAAAGGCTGACCTACTGTCCTTTCTCTAACACGCAAACCACCCTCTATGTTGCATGCCAATTACTACACGATGTCTGTGTGAAGCACTCAGGCATGCCTAATGATTAGAGGTTGTGTGTGAAGCGGTCACGCTGCATGCAGGACAGTGAAAACACGTTTTCTGTGTGAAGCACTCAGGCACGCCTAATGATTAGAGGTTGTGTGTGAAGCAGTCACGCTGCATGCAGGACAGTGAAAACACAGGGCAGGACAGTAAATTTTTTGAGATGAAAAGAAAATAGTGGAACACTGGTTAATGTGAATTTGCTGGTGAGATATGTCTGTGAGGTTGGGTTGAAGAGCAACAGCAATACTAGAGGGAGTTGGCCGGTGGGGAGGTTGAATGTCAGTCGCAGGTCGATGATGCTCTCGCACATAACTATCTGGGTGAAGGTCGATGGAAGACAGTAGCCAAATGTGCAGGTAGGTTTTTAAATGTAAACATTAGAATTTATAAATGTAAATTCTACAAACCCTACGGAACTCTATATGATTTTATTTATGTTGTTCTATGTTAATAAACTTTTACGTTTAAACTTCATTTCATTCATCTTTTGATTGGAATGGTTTCCTCTTTTTCAAGTGATGCAGAGAGCGGAAAACTCGAGCTCTTTTGTGGGTTTTTGTTGGTTTTTTTTAATATTTTGTGGACCGGATTTTTGTGAGCTCTTTTTTTTGAATATTTTGTTTATGTTTTGTTTTTACTTGTGGTTCAGTGTTGTGGATGGTAGTCCTCTCTTCCACATTTTTATTTTGGTTGTCGGTCGGCCCTGTTTTTCAATAATTGCCCAGCCTTGTTTGTCTATTTGTTTTAATTAAAAGCTACCTTCGTGAACCATACCTGCTACCTTCTTTGTAACTGTACCCGTGGGATCGACTTCAGCGGCAACCAACACCAACAGTGAACTCTACGCAGGTTATTATTCGATTAATTGAATTGGTTTAAATTTAATAAATTGATTCTGCAATACCATTCGATTTGTTGAATTGGTTTAAATTTAATAAATTGATTATGTAATACCACGTGGACTCAATGACAGGGCACTCACAATTCTGTATAGTTTTATTTATTTGGTTATAAGTTAATAAATAATGTTATATTTTGGCTCATTTTTACTTTTAAAGTTCAACCGTTCATGAAATGTAAAAATTGAAAAGTAAAAATTTACATTTCATGAACGATTGAACTTTAAAAGTAAAAATGAGCCAAAATATAACATTATTTATTAACCTATAACCACATAAATAAAACTATACAAAATTGTGAGTGCCCTGTCATTGAGTCCACATGGTATTACAGATCAATTTATTAAATTTAAACCAATTCAATAAATCGAATGGTATTGCATAATCAATTTATTAAATTTAAACCAATTCAATTAATCGAATAATAACCTGAGTAGAGTTCACTGTTGGTGTTGGTTGCCGCTGAAGTCGATCCCACATGTACGGTTATAAAGAAGGTAGCAGGTATGGTTCACGAAGGTAGCTTTTAATTAAAACAAACAGACAAACAAGGCTGGGCAATCACTGAAAAACAGGGCAAAAGAAAAAACAGGGCCAGTCGGTAACCAAAATAAAAATGTGGAAGATAGGACTACCATCCACAACACTGAACCACAAGTAAAAACAAAACAGAAACAAAATATTCAAAAAAAGAGCTCACAAAAATCCGGTCCACAAAATATTAAAAAAAAACCAACAAAAACCCACAAAAGAGCTCGAGTTTTCCGCTCTCTGCATCACTTGAAAAAGAGGAAACCCATTCCAATCAAAAGATGAATGAAATGAAGTTTAAACGTAAAAGTTTATTAACATAGAACAACATAAATAAAAGCATACAGAGTTCTGCAGGGTTTGTAGAATGTACATTTATAAATTCTAATGCTTACATTTAAAAACCTACCTGCACATTTGGCTACTGTGTTCCATCGACCTTCACCCCGGGTAGTTACGTGCGAGAGCATCATCGACCTGCGACTTACATTCAACCTCCCCACCGGCCAACTCCCTCTAGTATTGTTGTTGCTCTTCAACCCAACCTCACAGACATATCTCACCAGCAAATTCACATTAACCAGTGTTCCACTATTTTCTTTTCATCTCAAAAAATTTACTGTCTTGCCCTGTGTTTTCACTGTCCTGCATGCAACGTGACTGCTTCACACACAACCTCTAATCATTAGGCGTGCCTAAGTGCTTCACACAGACAGTGTGTTTTCACTGTCATGCATGCAGCGTGACCACTTCACACACAACCTCTAATCATTAGGCGTGCCTGAGTGCTTCACACAGAAAGCGTGTAGTAATTGGCATGCAACATAGAGGGTGGTTTGCGTGTTAGAGAAAGGACAGTGGGTCGGCCTTTGGGGTCATGCAGAGCTTATTTGTGACAATTTTCTCATAATATTCTATGTGTAGACTAAGCTGGCAATATGGAGTTCCGATTTTATAGAATGATCGCGAGATGAGTTAAGCTTGCCTGCAATGATCGCGATATTTTGTTGGTGGTGTTCTGTTTTTTCCTTCTGGTCTCGTTTGCATTGCTTTATCAAATTACAAATTCATAAATAATTTTAAAACAAATTTTGAATTAACTCCATATTCAATTTGATCAAATTTTAGATTCACAAATAAAATTTTGAATTAGCTCCTATCTTCAATTTTAAATTTTGACACTTTTCCCATATGGTCCGATCGTTCTAGATATTTGTGAAATTCCAATGGTGTACACACCTCACGAAATAAATTTCAATAATTCCATTGTGTATATTTTATATCTTTTCCATTCAAATTATATATATGAAAAATTTTATAATAATTTTCTTTAATTAATATTATCTTTAAAATATATTAATTATTCCAAATTAAAATTATTTAGAAAACAATAATTTTTAAGAAGAAATAGGTTGTGTAAGCTTGACCCTAGTTGGTGTAGTTATCATCCTTCTCCTTTGCACTCAGATATTATTTTTATGGTGAGAATCCCTTATGATCTCAACAACTAAAAAGTATAAAGGATTTTTTCTTTAGTATGGGTATGAATATTAATACTAACAAATGAAGGTTAAATCACACTCTCAAGCTCCATAGTGCTATAGGGTGTTGGACAATTTATAAAATATCATGGGTCGAAATAAATTTTCAGCTTTGTGACACTAAGAAAGCTGAAGATGAAAAACACTTTATCTTAAAATGTCCTATGTACACCCACATTAAATCAAAACTTTAAAATATTTTTTATAATAGCAACATTCCTAAAATTTTAATTCACAAAAACTATAGTGATTTTGAAATACTCATTTTCAAAGTTTTTGAACAAAAAAAAAAATCCAAAATAAATTAGGTAATTCACAACATTTCCCAAGGTTTCATAAACTAAATTTAAAAAGGTCTCAGAAACTAAATTTATTTTTAGTGGATGTTAACTATCATTGACATTATCATTACATTGATAAACATAAACTAGTATGACCACATTAATAAAAAAAAGTTGATATATGTTGATCGACATCATTTTCCACCTTTCGAATGTTGACTGGAAACGCCAATTTTTAAAGGTGGAAAATGATGTCAATTGACATATATCAACCACTTCATTAACAAGGTTGTGCTAGTAAATGGTCGGCATGCATGATGCAGATAAGGAGACCATAGTTGGTTATGGTTGAAATTATTTGACTATGGTTAAAAATGGTTGACGGGGATTGACAAAGTGATGCATGCTGCAACTACCTACAAATTCTAATCCACAAATTTCAAAACCCACACAACTATTACACTCAAAAACTCAAATATATTTCATTAAGACCAAAATATTTACAATATAATATTGGCTTGATTATCATTGGCCATTTACTCTCATACTTCCACACCTCCCCCATACTCTCACACACTCTATCATTATACATTTCATGACTAATATATACGCAGATTACATTCAATGAACCTCATGGGTTCAAATCCACTATGTTAAAATATATTGGACTTGTATAAGGGAAAAATCGACAAAGCTGATTTTTTATGACACCTTCCATATTTGCGAAACTAGGGTGCGAAACATGGTTCCCATATCCCCCCATACTGCTTCAGGCGAGACTTCAATCCACGCTCCATGGATTGATTCTGAAAGGGTCAGTAGTGTAGGGATTTGCTTGGTCAGTTAATGCTGAACCTGGCTCAGGGCCCATCAAGCCAACACCAAGCTCACTAAGTCCACATCTTTCCATCCCCAAACTGATGCCCAGACAAAGGTCGTTAACAGGATGATCATACACATTTTGCGCATGTACAACTAAAACCATCCACACACATGGGAAGAGAGCCTCCCCTGTGTCCAGCACAGTTATAACTGGGCTCTCCACGGCTTGACTGGCCACAACCCTTTTCAGGTGGGCTTGGGATTCCAGCCACTATGTCCCATTGATGTGGCCATACCATTTGCAGCTACTCAGGGAGATTCAGCTCATGTCCAGTCAGAAGACAATAAGGCAAACAACTTTATTGAGCACATCCAACATATCTGCCAGTAGGTCCATGACATTCTGGAGAAATCAAATTCCAAGTACAAGCAGCGACATGATCAACATCGGGTTCCACACAAGTTTTAGGTGGGTGACAAAGTCTGGTTGCATATGCAGAAGGAACCACTTACTCAATAAATTGAGTTATCTAATTACAACTCACAATTAAACTCATCTTGGACCCCTAAAAATTAGGGAGGACATATACATGACTTCAGAATGACTTCCAACTCGAAATTCCTAATCTAATTAAGTTAATTAAACTTAATTAACTATTTACAATTTGCTATCAGACTAGAATTCAATTTTAATTCACAGTTTAAATTCGAGGACAAATTTATACTGTAATCTCTTGTTGCCATTTCTTAACATGCAGTGAGTTGAGATATTATGTTAGCAAATTAAATGGACAACAATAGAATAAAGTATGGGACGAAGGAAGAAAGAGTGAAGGAACTTTTTTCCTCGGAAATGATTAGTTACAATTTAAAGTTTGGGATACTGAAGGAGTTGTTACATTGTTACAGAAAAGTGACAGACCTCATAGATTGGAGTCTATGAATAATTTTCTACCTTGGGTGTTTAATGCAAGAGCATCTAGGGGTATCTTCAAAATGGAAATTTCCGAGAGTCCTGCAGAAAAGTCTAGAACTTATAAAAGCTAGAAAAATATCTAGGATTTCTAAATTATGTAAAAGATCTAGAAAAGTGTGGTAGTTATGATATAATTAGTTTCGCAAAAATGGAAGGTGTCATAAAAATTCAGCTTTGTCGATTTTTCCCTTATACAAGTCCGATATATTTTAACATAGTGGATTTGAACCCACGAGGTTCATTGAATGTAATCTGCGCATATATTAGTCATGAAATGTATAATGATAGAGTGTGTGAGAGTATGGGGGAGGTGTGGAGTATGAGAGTAAATGGCCAATGATAATCAAGCCAATATTATATTGTAAATATTTTGGTCTTAATGAAATATATTTGAGTTTTTGAGTGTAATAGTTGTGTGGGTTTTGAAATTTGTGGATTAGAATTTGTAGGTAGTTGCAACATGCATCACTTTGTCAATCCCCGTCAACCATTTTTAACCATAGTCAAATAATTTCAACCATAACCAACCATGGCCTCCTTATTTGCATCATGCATGCCGACCATTTACTAGCACAACCTTGTTAATAAAGTGGTTGATATATGTCAATTGGCATCATTTTCCACATTTAAAAACTGGCGTTTCCGGTCAACATTCGAAAGGTGGAAAATGATGTCGATCAACATATATCAACTTTTTTTTATTAATGTGGTTGTACTAGTTTATGTTTATCAATGTAATGATAATGTCAA
>APFE031730112.1:12463-30849 GCA_000404065.3 Pinus taeda | reverse complement strand
TTTTTGAGAGGGACAGGGAAGGCATCAGGCTGATAAAACAAGAATAAATGATATATGTACCTGGTGTATTTAAACACCTTTTCCCTTTCTAGATTCATTAATTTCTCATGAATCTTATTGGCAATAAAAGTGGCAAAATCATAATGTACCGCAGGAGGCATTCCTGGGGAGAAAATGGACAGCATGGCCATAATGGTTTCATCCACATCCTCATATGACCCGTAACCCAGGATGTAACTGATCAACTCCACCAACATTTTTCCCAGCTCATTGAGATGCTGATAAGCTATAGGAAGGGTGGTGCTCATAGCTTCAAATTGTGGCTGGATAAACAACTGACTAATCTTGGCAATCTGAGCACTGGACAGCTTGCCCCCTTTCGTTATTAAGTCATGGATGGAGAGAGGGGTTAGGGGCTTTGTAGTGTGAAAGTGCAGCATTTCATTGATGGTCTCAGGGGTGATATGGAACAATACTGAGCCTGAGGGGCTGAGAACGGCTCTTTGACAGGGGTCATAGCTAGACCTGCATTGATTTATCAAGTCTGGGAGGACATTGACTTGAGGAAGGTTGTAAATGGGTATGTGGGAGTCCCAAATTCCTAAGGTATCAGCCCCGCTAAGATATTGGGCCTTTAACTCATTCAACAGGTGAATATTGAATTTGGCTGTCATGGACATGCAGTCTAACATCTGGTAATCTCTATCACCCAGGGCCTTCCACTCTAGCTCTGTGTGTGGGGCGTTCAGAGGCAGAACATTCAGGGCTACTGGTGTTTCCATGGCTGGGTAGTACTTGTGAGTTTGTACTGAAACTGGCTTTAGTGGGCAGGAGAATGCAGAGGGCTAATTTTGCAGAAGTAAAGCCAATTGTAAGGGTAAATGAGGCAACTGTGGTGACAAATGGCGTAGAATGCTCAAAGGGAGTTAATTTAGGGACTGCAGGGACTAGCAACTCTGTTTTTCCAGTGAATTATGCCTTTCAGGTTTTCAGTCCACGAATGCGCGGACAGAGTGGGAATTCAGGAAAAGGTGACTGTATATGGGTTCGGTGAGCGAATTTCGACCCTGCAACTGTGAAGGAGCTCTGGTTTACCGAGAATTTGTTGGTAAATACAGGTTGTATTACTCTTTTTAATTGAGTGCTGTAGAATTATGGACAGAAGCAAGCTCTGAGGGGATGCTTTGGGTAAATACCTGGTGAATTGCCGGAAATGGTCGCAAATGCAGGCAGGTGGGAGGCGCCAACGTCCTTCAGGTTGATTTTTGTAGGTTGGTGACAGGTGGTCGTAAATTACATGCAAAGGTGAGCAATAGTTCAGTTTACAAAAGTGAGAAAAAAATGTGAAAATTGGCTAAAATATGGACTTTTTGGGCATTTGCGCGCTTTTCGGATGACGTCAGCATGACGTCATCAGGTGGGGTTAGGGTCGGGTGATGTCAGCATGACGTCACCGGGTGACGTGGCAGTCTGTGGGCGGTCCACGGGGATTGCACAGGTGGAGAACACGTTGGAGCGCTGGCGGGTGGGGGTGCTGACAAGGTGCCAAGTGGAAGTGACGTGGGCAGGCGTGGCGCTGGCGTGGGCAGGCGGTATAGTTGAGTGGTAAGTGGGTTTTCTCGGACCGCCTTCTATACGGTTGAGGTATTGTCAGAAGGCGACCCGAGAAAATCTCGGGGTGACGCGTGGCAGAGGCCTGACGTCACCCTCTGACAGTTTCTCGGGTGGTATCTTTCAGTCATGGAGGCTCGTCCGATATGCATGTGGGCCGTCGGATGGGAAAGCCCAGATCCGACAGTCGACGGGTTGATGAGTTGCCAATACGATATGGAAGGCGGGGCAACATAAAATATTAATATTTTGGAAAGGCGAGCCCGGCGGAAACATTAGCAAAAGTGGGTTTTCGGGTTGTTTTGCAGAGTTACGGGTTAAATGGATTTTTACAAAGGTTAACTTGCAAAGCGGGTTTTTGGCTAATTAATTCGAGCAAGTCTCGGATTAATCCCAGGATTAATTATTTAGCACTCTTTGGGTCGCGCTCAAATGTTTTTAGCGCTTGAAGACATTGAAAATCATACATAGAGCTATAATGCTCAGGGGAGGGGATACTTAGATTTTTTGGGTTTTTTGCCAAGTTTTACATAGTAATAGGGGAATAGGGGGTATAGGGAGTTAAATAGTGATAGGTTAGTAGTTAATATGAGTGAAAGAGGTGGATGGGGGGGTGGAATACTAAGTGTTGTTTATATAAAATCAACTTAGTTTTTTGGAAGTAGATCAAAATGAAAAGAGTATTTGCACAAGAAATGTGGCTCTTAAAGAGACTAGACCCAACAAAAGACTTTGACTTTCTTTGTGAACATGGGTGGCATAGGGATGCTAGTCATGAATGTGATAGGGGGTGATTTGGAAGTTAGACATGCTCCATTAAGTTTCTGTAAGACTGCTGCAAATAGGCCATTTGTACTGGCACCATGTTTTTACCTTTGCTTTAGGCCAGTGAAATGCCATGAACCATGCTTTCTGCAACCCCCTCTGCCTACCCACTCTACTGCCTAGCATTTTTTGTTACTCCAAGGAGGGTGCACTTAGATTTGCAAACCCTTATTGCTTCCAAGGCCACAGATTAAACAGTTGGGAACCTTCTTCCTCTACCTATCTACTTTACCTACCAAGATTGCGCTGTTTGGACAGGTTTCTTTCTCTAATCTACAACAAAAATCGAAACCTGGCATGACCCAACTTCGGCTGTTGGATCACCCATTCTGAGGTAGGGCAGCATCAACCAGATGTAGGTATACTTTCTCTACAAAAATATGAGATCTTTGTATCATCAAAGTAGATCATATTGGCACTTCCCCTGCCAATCATGAAAAATGAAACCTATTGGTATAGGTACCTAACATGTACTGTTTGTCATCATTGTTCTTGCTAATAACTTCCACATGGTCAACAACTAGGTAGACTAAATAAAATCCTACTCCAAACTAGCCAATAAGGTTCAAATCTCCACCTTTTTGCATTTGTTCCAGAAAAGCTGAAGTTCCAGATTCGGCAATTGTCCCCAGATTTTTTATGAGATCCTCCATAGTCATTCCTATCCCACGATCTCGGATTGACAGTATCTTGTTTTCTTTATCCAATTTGATCTTGATGTCGAGCCTGGTGTTGTCACCTTCTCCCAGCACATTCTTGATTGTAACCATACACGACATAACGAAAATCATAGGCTTTCCCCTTTCTATGACCAGTTTTTGATTGTCTAGGCAAAAATGATCCTACAGAATTATCAACACGCCAAAAATGCATGCATTTTGCTCTCAAAGTTCAATTGAGGATAACTGAAGAAAAAACAATCCTTAAGAGGGCATGGTGTTACTAAAGCAACTGAAACACATAGAGAAGAAGATAATGATATTTGTTCCCTCCCTCTTGATACAAAACAACCTAGTGCAACATAGCCTTCAGGTGGAATTGGCATCCAAGGCTGTCTCAAACCATTCAGGCTCAAAGATATCAGGCTGATCTCCCTCACTGATTCTTGGGGAGACACAGGCTTCAACAAAATTTACAAGAGCTTCCAATGACAATACATGAGAATTTATGTGTGATGAATTTGAATTTTCTAAATGATCACAAGAATGGTTGGATTCAATGTTACAATTGGCATTTACCATGCTCAGGCCAGACTGTAAATCACAATGATCAACTTGTCCACCTGCATTGTCTTCCGTCTGGTCCTTATCATTCAAATCTCTAGTAATAGTTTCCTTCATGGGAATTGCCGCACGATGCATAAGCACTTGAATACCAGGAAAACCCCTCTCTCGACGTGAACAGAGTTCTCCCTCTCTTGGCCATGGGAGCTTTGGTTTTATAAACTGTGGATCTCGACTTGCTTTATCTTTATCTATTTTATGCTTCAATCCCCTAGGATCATCAGCCTCCCCAATTCCTGCATTAGGTAGACTTGGTGTAATAACAATCTCCCCAGAAGATACTAGACCAAAAAGATGGAAAAGATCACCACAGTGTTGTTCTGCTGGAAGGCTTATCGAGTCCTCCTCTAGCTCTTTTTCAATGTGAACTAGCCAATTTGCAAATTTAGATGATTTTTCTCCTGTCCCTATTGGAAAAGGCGATGCAGAAGCATTATGGAAAAAACTTTGGCGAAAGCACAATTGGTTGAACACCATGACCAACAACCACAAGTCCATGTGCTCTAAGAAAGTTGAAGGTTGCAAAGACATCAAATTCATTATAATGCCGGAGGGTATCCACTAACACCTTGGGTACCTCAGTGCTTGCTGAGGAGTTCAGGAAAACAAGCTTGATGAGTTCCACGGCATTTGCCACTGCAACAGACTTATGCCCTAGTTTTTTAGTACTGAGATCCTCATTCTGAAGCAATTTTTGCACCTTCTTTGGTATTTGACGACGATTTGCCCTCGTTCTACCTCCTCCATTATTCAGTCGACCTGGTGGATGCTCATCAGTAGAGTAGGAAGCCACCATGCAACCCGTGGATCCCGCATTAACCTCCAGTGTCACACGTGTAGATGTAGAGGAAGATACATTATGTGTACTCACTGCAGAAGAATGTTCATGTTAGACACCACAAGAAGGATCAACACCGTTATCTATAGGAACATTGGAAGTTAATTTCTTTGATGGAATAGACTCAGACCATTTTGTCACATATGAGGTAGAACCCCCAGACCTTTTCACTATAGTTAACTTAGCCATGGATTTGCATCTCATAACCTCATCTACTGCAGCTGCAATACTTGGTTCTTCAAAATCATCCCACAGGGCATACAACTGGCTAGGATTAGCAGAGGCATTCTGACTACGAACACAAGTACTTCCAGCCAATGATCTTACAAGACCTTTTGAGGTTCCTGCATTATCATTGTCTAGAGGTTACTCCTCTTCCAGTTGTTGTAGATGCTTTGCATAGCGTGTGGCAAGCAATGTACAAAGATTCATCAAAGCTTTCCTAACTGATGGTTCATGCTTGAAAGAAGCAATGCTTCTTCGGCAAGTCTCTGGTGGAGCTGGAAAACCAGGTATTGAAACCCAATCAAGCTAATGAAATCGAGCCCCCAAGGATGCTCTGTATCTTGCATAGCTAGTAATCAAAGATCTGTCATTCCAGGGAAATTGCCTCTTTCGCATAGGCTTCAGCCTAGACAGAGCACTAATATGATTAATAAATGTGTCTTCATTTCCATCTTCTTCTTCATCTTCATCTTCTCCCTCTCTATGGCTTCCCTCACAATGCGATTTCTTGTAATTATTTTGTTCTTCTCCCACAGCTTGGTTATCCTTGTAGAAATCCAAATCTTTTCCAGCTCCTTCACAAAAACTATCCTTCTGAACACATGGTTTTTTCAATTGGGTACAATCTTGTCCCACACTTGAAAACAGAGAGTGCTATTGCCATTGCCAAGGTTGGGATACAAAACCCCAAACCCCATCCAAAATTCTTCTTGAATGTACATGAGCATAGATATAGACACAACTAAACCACTGGACATTCCAAAGTACTACCAATTGAAGAATGAACTCTTGTGCTTCCTCTCGTTTGGGTCTCGGTCATCACACTGGTCTGTCCCAAATGCTTGCAGACAACGTTTGTGCCCTCCTTGTCTCAGTAGAAAATATGGAACATTGCGGCTTGCAAAGTATGACATATTTGGCCTATAAACATGTCGATCATGAAAGATGAATAACCTGCTGCAGCAGGAGGCTAACAGTGGCTCCACTTGGGGATGGATTTTCCTTGCGAAAAGTCAAGAACAGTAGGTTAGAATGCCTTAATCTTTAATTGTTGTTGTACTCTGCAAAATTCCCTTTGCCGGCTGCCTTATTAATCCTACCTACCTATTCTAATCAACACTTACTTTGCTGTTAGGTGAAATCAAATAACCAGTGCAGCCACTTAAGCAACTGTAGAAAGAGATGAACTGGCTGACTGATTGTTAATGAAATTGGAAGCACTATTCGGTCATGTGCCCCCATAATCAAAATTGTGGCATAGAAAGGCCCCTGCTGATGTATTTGGTCCTCATAGAGAAAGCATGCTAAAGAACTTTAGTTAAGAAGAAGTTCCATGTAGTCTGCTATAGGATCAATAAAAACATCATGTGGGATAGTTTCTTCTGGACCTTCTTGGTCGGATGGAACAGCTGCATCCTCGGTAATAAGCCCTGCAACTAATTCTTCAGTCTTTGCCTTAAAAGCATAATTATCCTCAATCTGTAAGTCAGAAGGTAGTACCATTTCCTCATGACTTGGGGAAGGAAGATTTTGGAAAAATTCTTTAGGATCGCGAAAATTACATGACTGAATTTGAGATTGCAAGAGTTCAATTTCATTTTCATATCTTTCAACAAATAAATCAAGAAAAAGGTTATGCGGGCGTCCTGCTGTTTTTAACAACACCAAACTAAAAAATTCTTCATCAAGCTGAAGTTCTGATAAACTCTCCCTGAATTCATCTAAAGCTTTATCAAATGAAAGATCTTCCATGAACCCGGTCATCCTGTCGTACTGTTACTGCTTTGGAATATGGACTATTTGGTTGTAGAATTGGTTCATTCCTCAGTGGAGTCTTGATTGAAAATGAAGTGGAGTCGCCAGGTGGATGCCTTAACTTTGGAGTGCCTGATCTCTTTCCACCATCAAAGATCAGAACTAAACATGAAAAGTTCTGAAGAAAAGGAGCACTTTCTCCAGAATGGAGAAAACGGGGTTTACAGTGATGAACAAAATGATTTAGGTCCCCAGCGGAGTCGCCATTATGTTATCACTCAGGTTGTCCCTTGGCTCCTTAAGGGATACGGCCGAGGTAACCACAGACCAAGATTTGGATTGCCGGTCCTAGCCTACCAGCAGTCAGAGAGGGTTCTCTCTTTGGGATTTAACTTTGTTTAGGGAATGATTTCAGGCTAGATATGATGCACATGGGTTTTTGTTTGAGTTTGGTGGGATGGATGATCTATTCAGGCAGAGTTGGCATGCGAAGCGTAAGAAGTTTAGAGCATTGGGCATGGAGTCAAGGATTAAGGGCTGCTGGTGTGTTTTCTTTGGCAAAGAAGGAACTACAGAGCATAATAGTTAAACAAGGACTAATATCAGGCTTGAATGAGGATGAAATGGATGTCAGGGAATGAAAGACAGCTAAGTAGCTTTCATTATGCTAACAGAGGGAAGGTGAGTGAACATTATATAGGAGCAATTAAGAAATTCCTAAACAATATTCATATATGGAGGAACTAGTGTAGATATGAGCGAATAAGTATCCATATTCATAACGATTTCAGAAGAAAACATAGAGAAATAACAGGAATTGAGGACAGAGCATGGCTATGTGACATCTGAGCTATTCTTTCTTCCTGCAATTTTAGATCATGACACAGATATGATATAGCAAACATAGCAACTGAATACAGGTGAGAAAAACCTATTGTTCCATGAAGAAGCACAAGAATCCTGTAATCTATTCTTCAGCCATCAAATCCACATTAAACAGTCCAAACACAAGGTATTCCAACAATCTCTGTTCATTAAATCTCTCAAAGCATACAACGCAAATCTCAAATGAGATTATCAACCAACCAACTCCCACAAAACAGTCTAGAGGGCTGTTTAAATAGAAAAAATTTACATGCTGGCCCTTGAGCCGCTGTCAAGTGAAAAATCATTGAAAAATATCTAACAAAACAGATCCCAAAGAGATCTGTAGTAATAAAGTTTTTAATGCTAAGTTGTGCTGGTAATGAATGCATAAAATATCTAAAACAAGTGTTCTGGGGCAGCTGGCAACTGAAGTTATGCAACTGAGGGCTGCGTATGAGAGAGCAGCCTCAAAATGGTCGAACGGTGGTCCTGGAGCTGTGCGCTGGCCTCATGGACATAACTCTGTAATAACTGCGCATGGAATCCTTTTGTCGGTATCGTTTAGGCGGTTCCGCTGCCCTTAAGTGGCACTGATTCCTTTAAAATCTGATATGAATAGTCTTTAATAGCTTTAACTATGTTTTGGTGAGTTTTAAAGGCTTAGAGCTGCCTCTTTGACTTTGATGAAGGTATTTGAATTGTTCAATCACCCTTTTTAATCTCTTTATGGCAAAAATAGCCGCTGTGGCGCTTTCTGCAGGCTTCTGGAGGTTTCGGCGCTTGGCCGATCGAAATATTATAAAAAATGAATCAAAACTGCATAATAAAGGAGGACTGTGTACTGGTAGCATGCTGAGGCCGAAATCCTGCTGTCTGGAGCTAATCTGGACTGAAGTGATGCAAAAATGGCCAGAGAATGACCAAATTCCCTTTGCATCTGATTCATCATGGTCCTCTTCTGCAATTCGACGAATCATATCTAAAGCTTTGCGAATTAGCTTCTTCTTTACAATGTAAATGTAATCTCTGTAGTAGTCAACGTGGCAGCCTCAAAAAAGCCCTGATGTTCTGGTTGGTTTTGGTAGCCAGCATTTCGCCATTGTGCAATAGTCGTTCCATAAAAAATAACTACAGTGAAATAAGCATCTAAGATAAGAATTCGGTCAACAGCAATGGAAGCAACATCAAGGAGAACTGGCTCTGGAGGTGCATTGAAACAGTAAGATATCAATGATGGTTGAATCATCACAACTGAGTTGCCGACATTCTCTCTGTTCAAGATCATCCGAAAATATGCAGTCTCATCTGGACTGTTATTGAAAACCTGAACAAACTGAGAACGGCGTAAGTGGAAGATAAACTGAGGAAATATTGCAAATCTCGGTGAAAAACTAAAGGAAGAAGTGTCATCCTTCCGATAATCTCCAAACCTGGAGGACAAGTGGATCAATGATCTGTCCAACCAACGGATTGCATCAAACTCATCCTGCAAGTATCCAACAAGCACTCTGTCTCCATTTTTAATGAAGCCAATCGTGCCATGACCACAACCACTGCTTCTTGATCAAATCCAGCAGCGAGCTCCTGAAAGGTTTACTCACAAATAATGCCAATCACCACCAAAAGATATTACAACTTCTTCTTTATTGTCTTCAAACTGTTGTGCTGTTGAAGCATTTCTCGTGATACATTCATTGGCAAAGTGTCTGAATCTACAATACCCATAAGGAAGCCTAGGTACTTGGGAAGGAATTCTTCAAATTCATCAGAAATGAAAACACACTTGACATACAACTTGATATTGGCCTTGGCACTGTAGTAACTTTCATAAAGGTCGTGGGGTGCCTTTGGCGGAATAAATAGAATGGACTTGAAGTCAACATCACCTTCTGCAGTGAAGTGGCTCCATGCTAAGGGTTTTTCCTCACTAAAATCCTTTGCCAGAGAATGGTAGAATTTGGCATATTCTTCATCAGTGACCTCCTTTGGATTCCTGAGCCAGACTGCCTTGACATCATTTAGAAGTTCCCATTCATAAGTTGTTTCTTTGACTGTCTTCGTCTTAGACTTGTTTTCAGTTTCCTCGCCCTCTGATTCTTCTTCATCTGAGGAACTTTCACTCTTTTCCTCTTCCTCGCTGGATTCTGATTCTTCATCTGCTGGGACCTCTACATCAACTTCTTTGCTTGCCCAGAGATAGATGGGGAAATTAATGATTTCAGAATATTTCTTTACCAGATCTTTCAATTTAGTCTCATCTAAATATTCGCTGGCTTCATCTTTAAGGTGCAATCTGATCTATGTGCCACGTCCAAGTGGTTCATTCTCTGTATCTTCAGATGCCGCAAAAGCTCCATCAGCTTTCGATTCCCATATGTACTGTTTGTCATCATTGTTCTTGCTAATAACTTCCACATGGTCAGCAACTAGGTAGACTAAATAAAATCCTACTCCAAACTGGCCAATAAGGTTCAAATCTCCACCTTTTTGCATTTGTTCCAGAAAAGCTGAAGTTCCAGATTTGGCAATTGTCCCCATATTTTTTATGAGATCCTCCTTAGTCATTCCTATCCCATGATCTCGAATTGACAGTATCTTGTTTTCTTTATCCAATTTGATCTTGATGTCGAGCCTGGTGTTGTCACCTTCTCCCAGCACATTCTTGATTGTAACCATACACGACATAAAGAAAATCATAGGCTTTCCCCTTTATATGAACAATTTCTGATTGTCTAGGCAAAAATGATCCTACAGAATTATCAACATGCCAAAAATGCATGCATTTTGCTCTCAAAGTTCAATTGGGGATAATTGAAGAAAAAACAATCCTTAAGAGGGCATGGTGTTACTAAAGCAACTGAAACACATAGAGAAGAAGATAATGATAGTTGTTCCCTCCCTCTTGATACAACACAACCTAGTGCAACATAACCTTCAGGTGGAATTGGCATCCAAGGCTGTCTCAAACCATTCAGGCTCAAAGATATCGGGCTGATCTCCCTCAATGATTCTTGGGGAGACAAAGGCTTCAACAAAATTTACAAGAGCTTCCAACGACAATACATGATAATTTATGTGTGATGAATTTGAATTTTCTAAATGATCACAAGAATGGTTGGATTCAATGTTACAATTGGAATTTACCATGCTCAGGCTAGACTGTAAATCACAATGATCAACTTGTCCACCTGCATTGTCTTCCGTCTGGTCCTTATCATTCAAATCTCTAGTAATAGTTTCCTTCATGGGAATTGCTGCACGATGCATAAGCACTTGAATCCCAGGAAAACCCCTCTCTTGACGTGAACAAAGTTCGCCCTCTCTTGGCCATGGGACCTTTGGTTTTATAAACTGGGGATCTCGACTTGCTTTATCTTTATCTATTTTACGCTTCAATCCCCTAGGATCATAAGCCTCCCCAATTCCTGCATTAGGTAGACTTGGTGTAATAACAATCTCCCCAGAAGATACTAGACCAAAAAGATGGAAAAGATCACCACAATGTTGTTCTGCTGGAAGGCTTATCGAGTCCTCCTCTAGCTCTTTTTCAATGTGAACTAGCCAATTTGCAAATTTAGATGATTTTTCTCCTGTCCCTATTGGAAAAGGCGATGCAGAAGCATTATGGAAAAACCTTTGGTGAAAGCACAATTGGTTGAACACCATGACCAACAACCACAAGTCCATGTGCTCTAAGAAAGTTGAAGGTTGCAAAGACATCAAATTCATTATAACGCCGGAGGGTATCCACTAACACCTTGGGTACCTCAGTGTCTGCTGAGGAGTTCAGGAAAACAAGCTTGATGAGTTCCACGGCATTTGCCACTTCAACAGACTTATGTACTAGTTTTTTAGTACTGAGATCCTCATTCTGAAGCAATTTCTACACCTTCTTTGGTATTCGACGACGATTTTCCCTCGTTCTACCTCCTCCAATATTCAGTCGACCTGGTGGATGCTCATCAATAGAGTAGGAAGCCACCATGCAACCCGTGGATCCCACATTAACCTCAAGTGTCACACGTGTAGATGTAGAGGAAGATACATTATGTGTACTCACTGCAGAAGAATGTTCATGTTGGACACCACAAGCAGGATCAACACCGTTATCTATAGGAACATTGGAAGTTAATTTCTTTGATGGAACAGACTCAGACCATTTTGTCACATATGAGGCAGAACCCCCAGACCTTTTCACTATAGTTAACTTAGCCATGGATTTGCATCTCATAACCTCATCTACTGCAGCTGCAATACTTGGTTCTTCAAAATCATCCCACAGGGCATACAACTGGCCAGGATTAGCAAAGGCATTCTGACTACGAACACAAGTACTTCCAGCCAATGATCTTACAAGACCTTTTGAGATTCCTGCATTATCATTGTCTAGAGGTTGCTCCTCTTCTAGTTGTTGTAGATGCTTCGCATACCGTGTGGCAAGCAATGTACAAAGATTCATCAAAGCTTTCCTAACTGATGGTTCATGCTTGAAAGAAGCAATGCTTCTTCGGCAAGTCTCTGGTGGAGCTAGCAAACCAGGTATTGCAACCCAATCAAGCTGATGAAATCGAGCCCCCAAGGATGCTCTGTATCTTGCATAGCTAGTAATCAAAGATCTGTCAGTCCAGGGAAATCGCCTCTTTCCCATAGGCTTCAGCCTGGACAGAGCACTAATATGATTAATAAACGTGTCTTCATTTCCATCTTCTTCTTCATCTTCATCTTCTCCCTCTCTATGGCTTCCATCACAATGCTGTTTCTTGTAATTATTTTGTTCTTCTCCCACAGCTTGGTTATCCTTGTAGAAATCCAAATCTTTTCCAGATCCTTCACAAAAACTATCCTTCTGAACACATGGTTTTTGCAATTGGGTACAATCTTGTCCCACACATGAAAATAGAGAGTGTTATTGTGATTGCCAAGGTTTGGATACAAAACCCCAAACCCCATCCAACATTCTTCTTGAATGTACATGAGCATAGATATAGACACAACCAAACCACTGGACATTCCAAAGTACCACCAATTGAAGAATGAACTCTTGTGCTTCCTCTCGTCTGGGTCTCGGTCATCACACTGGTCTGTCCCAAATTCTTGCAGACAAGGTTTGTGCCCTCCTTGCCTCAGTAGCAAATATGGAACATTGTGGCGTGCAAAGTATGACATGTTTGGCCTGTAAACATGTTGATCATGAAAGATGAATAACCTGCTGCAGCAGGAGGCTAACAGACAGACACTCACACCGAAACACCAGAAGCAGGGGACTAGAAACATCTGCGAGGATCACTGCCTTAGTCAAGCCTATGCCCTATGAACCTTGCATAAGAAAAAACTAGAGCTCACACCATCTTCTTGTAAATATAGCCATCATAATAGGTGACAAACTAAAGCACAAAGGGAAGTTTAGACCCACCAACGTTGGGGGTGCACTCCCACTCATAATTAAATAAGAATATCTGCACATTATCACCATGTATGCAGAAGCTACCATTGCAATTCCATCACCATGAGTGACATTAAATTTTGCATACAATTTTTCATGAGAGGGTTGGCCACACCACACCCCATTTTAATTGCAATGTGACACAGTGGGGTGGCAAACAACCCTCCCAACCTCCTTTGATGATTATGAACTCACCCCGATCAAGGTTTCTTTTCCATTATTAATTTTTTTTTGTCATTCAAAATACCTTCATTAGATTTTCATGAAAACGAAGGTTACATAAGATGTCTTTACGACCCCCTCTTCCTCATTCTGACTAGACTTGTTGGAATTGGGGGTCAAAGTATGTATTTGATATAACTTGACAACCATTTTCACCTGGAATAGAAGCCATATTGTGCATGGAGAAAACAAAAAGAATACAAAGACCAATGGCGACATATCAAGGAGGGGGATGGGGAGGGAGTATAAGGAGGGATGCAAAGTATCCAACATGCTCATGCATATGTTCTACTTGAGCTGCCAGACTACGGAGGTGATCATTCATTCTATGGTGGCTACGATAGAGAGAATATAGCTATTCCAATATCTCATTCTGAGTGTATTGGTATCATTCATATATACAACATGTCCATTACGATCTTCATACCTGTGGTCACGAATGATGTCAAGGTTGAGTTGTATGTCTTGAAGTTGCACGACCAAAGACTCCATTGTTGATGGAGACTTAATTTGTCCTAGAGAGTGAGTTGGAGATGACACGACTTCACCTTCATGCTCTGTGTTGATTGTGTTTCCGGAAGATGAATTCGAGTATGAAACAGCGCAACCGGCAATGGCAAAATTTCCACCCCGATGCCATGGACGTCCTCATTAGCGAGAAATTGGACAACCAACAAGGAGTTCGAATAACCAAGACTGGGAGCACTTCAAATATTTCCTGCAACATAGAGAGCAATACCGTCCACCCAAGAAGAGGCACACCCAATGAGGCTGAGTATAACCAAAGGATTCACTAAAGACAATACACATGGAACCCCCCAACTTTACCAGGGATGTCTCTGACCAAATTTCCATAGACCTACGAACACTCCCAAAGGCTATCTTCACAAATTATCTGAGGACCATTAAGATACCAAGACTAGGAAGAGAACAAAACTCACAGTTGAGAACCCAAAATAAAAACACAGACAACCCTTTGGGCTAGAAACCAACAAAGAATGTAGAGACTGCACCCAAAATGGGGCTTCCACTAAGACCCGATGAAAGAACCCCAAGGAGTAAACATAGGTAACCAATGCCAGAGAAGTCAATGAATGTTTGTAAAATCATTATCATGAAAGCATAGACGAACCTACCCTATGACGCCCATAGGCCACCCAGGATTCCTAGGAGGGGCCTCTGAGCCATGAGCATGCTAAAAAACAAAATTTCCTGATTCAATTTGCCGGATGCGAGCTCCTTGAGCTAACAAAGCAGGATGATGTAACAAAACCCAAAATTCCAACCCATGAGTGAGTCAGTATGCAAATTTCCGCCCAAGATAGAGCTAGGATCCCAAATGCTTGTTTGAAGGTCAATTTTCTGCCACACTAGAGCAAACCAGAGACTCACAAAGTCGTCTCTCTAGAGCCAAAACCTTGATGAATTGCCATGGTTACCATTTCCCATTGTGTCTACCTCCCTCTTACCAATAAAAATCAACCAAATTACCAACTGAATCAATAACTTCGCCACCCTTCTTAACATAATGGTGAGACCGTCTAGAACTTTTTCCCTTCCAAAGTACATTGTACTCAATCCATTAATTAAATGGTGCATGTTTGCCTCATGGTGGAGGGGCAAACCCAAGAACTAGCTTGGCGCCATATGTCCAACCCCATCGGGGGACCATTATTATTATTATTAATAAAAAATTAATTTCTTAAAAAGATAAGTATATAGACAATTCTCTCTTATAATTATGTTGTTGATATATCTTGAGTTTGTAGGAGTGGGAGAGGTTATCCTTCGCCTCGATGAACAAAGAGAGATACAATTTTCCCGGGGTTTGGGTAATATGACAAACAATCAAGTTGGATATCTAGTACTCTCCAAAGGAATATAAATCACCATAGATAAAGGAATTCGAAGATTATTGATATTTGAAAATTCTGTGCTAGTAATTAAACAGGTTCAGAGCCTCAAGGAAACTAGAAGTAACGCTGATCAAAACATATTGTTAAGGATTTCTATGCAATTGAGGCTATTCAAGGAGGTAAAATTCTTTCACATACTTTGTCATTTGAATAAAGATGTTGATACTTTAACTAACACGGGAGAAAGGTTGGAACAAAGAGTGATGGAGATGGATAGTTCCCAAATGTCTTATATCTTGGTGAAGGGCATTTCTATGCAATTGAGGCTATATCTTGGTGAAGGGCATTTCTATGCAATTGAGTCTATATCTTGGTGAAGGGCATTTCTATGCAATTGAGGCTATTCAAGGAGGTAAAATTCTTTCACATACTTTGTCATTTGAATAAAGATGTTGATACTTTAGCTAACATAGGGGAAAGGTTGGAACAAAGAGTGATGGAGATGGATAGTTCCCAAATGTCTTATAGGTGAAGAGCATATTGGTTGTCGAACTAACAAGCCAATCCATTGGTAAGGTAGATTGGATTAGAGGAAAATGTGAAATGGCCAAAGGGAGTTGGAGTACGTGGCCCTTTATGATAGTTGCCTGAGGATATTTCATGGCGTCATGAGAAGAGATATCTAGCTATCGATCGGGGCAACTCCAAATTAATAGGCTTAGTGTCTTGAGAAGGTACCCAAGCCACAAACATTCTGAATTAATTGTGACAATTATCTGCATCGAATGTGCATTAATGGATGAGGCTAGAATGGACTGTAATCTCAACACCATGGATCGGGCTACCTTGGCATTGATTATCTCCAGTTGGTAGCGTCGTTTCATAAGAGGAGATTCACCTATTTATTCACCTACAGAAGTTGTGTCTATCACTCTTGTCATTCAATTGAAAAGAGTTTGCATACTTGTTGCAGTTAGTTCATCAAATGCACAATCTAGCAGATCAGGTTCAATGGCAACACTGGATCAATAAGTTGACTGAAAGAGTGGCGTCCTTGATGGAGTTCACGAACCGACGAAGTGATTTATTAGACAAGGAAAGGGCATTGCAATCGGTTCTTATGGAAAAGAAAATTGAGTTTCTCTAGACGAAATTTGAAAAGCTCCAGACATTCATGGAAGCAGAGGCAACAATATTAAACATTAGGGTGAGTATAATGGAATCCCTATTCAATCATGGATTGAAGAATAATCAAGAGGAGATAGAAATAAGTGCAGTTCAATCAAGAAAAAGGAGTTAAGGTGCTATCGACCGAGCCCTGCAGGTTTCAGAACAAGTTGCAGATCCGAACAAAGTAGACTGGACAGCTAGGCCATCTGGTTTAAGTTTTTCTTAAAGACTTAGTTAATGTATTGCAAGTACATTTTGTTTTTGGTATTTTTGTTAGAATTAGTGTTGGTATGTAATAGATCTTCTAGGTAGCGGAAACTTTTTTTGGGAAGGAATGTTCAGTGAAATTGGAAAGAAGATTGAATCTAGGTATGTAAAGGCATTGACATAGAATCAATTTTTTATTTTTATTTTTTATTTTTTAATTTTTATTTTTATTTCTTAATCTAATTTCATTTAATTTTTTTTTTTTTAATATAAAATTTCTAATCTATTTTCATTTAAAAATATAATATATTGTTGTTGTATATAATATTATTTTTATTTTTAAATTTAATTTTTTTCTTTGTCAGTGATGTAAGTCATGAGATGATTGACACACTTAAACTGTGACTTGAATATATGTGACCAAAGGGCATATAAGTCTTTTGGTCACATAAACCGTTAAAATCACATGGGAATCAAACTCAGCGTGGGCCACACTAGCCTTTTCACCATGAAGTGCCTTAACAAATTACCCTGTAACTATCTATTCTACAGTCCATGGGAATTATTTAATTTTAATTTAGTATTATTATTTTTAATGATTTTCTTTGTAATAATATTGAATTTTTATATCTTGGTTTAGAAAGTTACAATTTTAAATATAAAAAAAAAATATGTTATTAATAACCATTCTTTTCTATTAAGGGAGTAGTTTAAGATTTTGATGGTAAAGCTCTTTGTTATCAAGGTTATGGATTAAAAAAATATTAATTTTAATTCCAAAAAGGTGGCCTAGAATGAATTTTCAAGGATATTAAATTTTTTATTTGAGGGTTTATTTTAAAAATTTGGTTGCAATAATACCAATTGTACAGGTTATGGTTTCAAAGAAGAAGTAATGTTGACTTTGAAAAAAAATTTATTATTGTAAGTGTCACTTTTTGATTTGAGAGTTCATTTTAAGAGTTTAATTGAGAATATAAAAAAGTTTTTCAATTCCATGATTAATGTTTTAGTAAGAGAATTCTTCCAAATCCATTTCATTTTTTTTTTAATTTAAAATTTTAAACAAAATTATGGTTATCCGTCATTAAAATGAAATATAAATTAAAAAATTATTAACAAGAATAAATGAGTGATATAATATGAAAATAAAAATACTAAGGTTAATTATTATAAATTTTATTAAAGATGTTAAAGTTATTGATAATTTTTACAAAATAAAAAAGTTCATTAAAAAAATTAAATTATTTATTACAAACTAAACTAACTAACTGGTTTACATAGTTTTCATGTTTATTGAGTTAAGAATCATGATCAATTGTTATTGAATTAATTTAAGAATATTTTTGGGAATTTGGGATTTTTTAAAATTTTCAAACTCAAAAGGGAAATGAAAATTGAGAAACAAATTTTAAATATAAAGATTTTTAATTTAATTTTAATATTAATTAAATATTTTACATTTAAATATTTAAAATGTTTATATTTTTTTTGCAAAATAAAAACTATTATATTACATCTTTAAATTTACATAGTGTATAAAACTGTATTTGTTCTGAGAGTTGAATACTAATACAAAACTTGGCCTCCTCGAAGCTATGATAGATAAAGATACAACCCAGATAAAAAAGACACTAAACCAAATATGTCATACAATATTATAACCCCGAGTCTTTACAAACTACATACCCACCCAACTTCTTGTTCTAAAGGCCCTAGCAACATAAATTATAATGATAGTTTGCATAGACAAAAGACAGACCTCCCATTTACTCTTCACAAGCCTCCCATTTGCCCTTGTCTTCCCTAGTTGGATCACACCTACTCCCTGAAACCCTTCTGAGCATGGCTCTCATGCGAGGGGCCATGGAATTACAACAGTAGAGAATTAGAAGAAGCATGAACCCCAGAATAACCCAAAACCTTTATAACTGCATCATATTGCCAATGTGCTCCGGCTCGAAGGTGCTCAAAGAATTATAAGGTTTGCATGGGAGATGCATGGTATAGGGGTGTGGGGTTATGTCACACCTGCGTCGCACTCCCTTTGTCCCCTAATTAATACTTATTATTATTTTTAGAGA
>APFE031730105.1:39511-82849 GCA_000404065.3 Pinus taeda | reverse complement strand
TACTGTCTTTGTTTGAAAGCATTTCTGCGTTGAAGGAAGAATTTCAAATAGCGATTGATATTGGGATTGATTAGCAGCGCATATGGTACTATTATCTATGTCTGTACTCATTCTTGTTATATGAATTGTAATTTGATCGCTTTTGCTATTATCGCATATATATATGTGTTTTAACAGCATCCTTTATGCATTCCACTATTTGCTGTTTATAGTATGCTTTTCTTCCAATCATGTATGTATCGGTGATATAAATGGTAAATGCAGTAATCTTGTGTTAATCACTTTGTTTAACTATTTAGATAAAGTAATCCTTGAATGAATGAATATCTATGTTTATTTTACAGAGTCATCTATATGCCTGTCAATAGACAAAGATCATTAAACACTGCATTTACAAAGAATAATGGTTCCCAGGATTAGTATTAGTTTTCTTATTTTGTTGATAGATTAAGTTATCCATCTATCATTAGAATAGACAACCCATCACTCATCCACGCCTTTTATTCATTATCGGGAAACTGGTCCCGTTGTATCCAGTCGGAGCCACCATCCCAAACGGAAAAGGAGTTGTACTAAGGTCCGGACCGGGTGGTTATCCCCCAATGTTGTTGCAGCGATTTTCGAGGCATCAACACTAAGAAAATTGTTCAAAAAGCAAGGTTCCTAACTTGCTTAGTCATTCGCAAGTCCGGAAATCAAGATAGCAAAAGCAGAAGGCAACCAGCCGACTCTTCCCAGGCCAATGTTGAATGCTTGCAGCATTAAGGAGCAAAGCAGAAATAGTTAGGAATTAGATTCGATTTTTTAGAAATAAGTTTGCTTAGAAAAAGGGCGGTCATTTAAACCGTATCCTAAATTTATGTAATTAAGCTATTTAGTTAGTAGTATTTAAACCCTTCTCATGCATTTAGAGAAGGGTCCAGGAATTTGTCAAAAACTTATCCTCAGAACATGCACTTTTGCACCTCAGAGGAGGTTTTGATGAATGAAAGGATCAAGATTTATTGATGTTTGCATTTGATATCTGCTACTGATGTTTCACTTCTGTACTCTTAGTAGATATTAGAACAAGGAGAGATAAATCATTGTTGGTTGAAGCTTATGAGTAGGACCAGTCATAAATGGTACTTTTATCTCTTGACCATTTCTGCTTATATTCTTAAAGCAATATACAGTTTTTAGTTTCTTATATGTTATTACATGCATGTTTGTGTTACCATTTGGCACTTTTGTACGGTGGAGCCATTTATTTATGTTTAATGTGTGAATAACTTATTATGTGATATGTTGTTCACAACTGTTTTGCCTAACTTTTTATGCAAAGTGGTTCATCTTAATTGAATTTCCAATCTTATAATCGCTGAATGATCTTTATTACCAGTTATTATATGAAATCTCTTTAGATCGCATAATAGAAGAATTACATCCCGGGTTAGCATAGATTAGATGTGTTGTTTTCATTAGATTACAATAGCATAGAGTTAGATTAAAGTAGCTTAGATAGGAAATTTTAGATTAGCAACATCCAATTCTGCACACACACACCCTTAGATTGGGAAACTGGTCCCATTATCCTCAGTTGAACCCGCTATACCAAACGGATAAGGAGTTGTCAGCTAAGGTCCGGACCGGGCGGTTATCCCCCTTGTTGTCGACCCGATTTTCGGGGCTTCAACACATACCTACATCAACTAACAATCAATTCAGTGATGTTGAACATTATGTACTGGGGGCATTGGAACCAGATCTCAGTTTCCTTGATACAAATCCCTTCTAGAGCATTGTTCTCCCATCATATGAGAACCTCTTGGAAGTCATGACCTCGTATGGGTTGTGATCAAGGATATGAGGATAGTTCCTGGTCTTGTGTCAACCTAGTTAAAAAATGAAACAAGGAGTATGAGAATAGTCCCTGGTCTTGTGTCAACCTCGTTAAAAAATGAAACCAAGGATCTAAGGAGAGTTCTTTGTCTTGTGTCAACCTCGTTAAAAAATGAAACAAGGAGTATGAGGATAGTTCCTGGTCTTGTGTCAACCTCGTTAAAAAATGAAACTAAGGAGCTGAGGAGAGTCCTTTGTCTTGTGTCAACCTCGTTAAAAAAATGAAACAACGAATATGAGGATAGTTATTTTACTATGTCAACCTCATTAAAAAATGAAACAGGTCCATGAGGATAGTTCCTTGTCTTGTGTCAACCTCGTTAAAAAATGAAACCAAGGATATGAGCATAGTTCCTTGTCTTGTGTCAAGCTCGTTAAAAAATGAAACAAGGAATCTGAGAAGAGTTCCTTGTTTTTTGTCAAGCTCATTAAAAAATGAAACAAGGTCCCCTGGAGCAAAGTTCCAAGTCAAGTCTTTGATTAGATCTCATAAAATCCCAATCGAGTCTTTCACTTGATCTCGTAAAAGAACCTTCTTTCCATCCACCTAATAGCCACCAGTAGTCTAATTAGGTGAATGTAATGAAGCTTAGGGGGCATGCACCTAGTGGTAAATTTAAGTTTCCCTGTAGGTTATGTGAAGGGAATCACCCCATTCACAGTTGTCCCTATCTAGACGAAGCCCAAAAACTGTTGGATAACCATCCTACTTCACCGCAGTGACTTCCATCTGGTTACAGGAGACTCTCCCTTTCATCTTGTTAGGGGCATGTAAACCCATTTCAAGCATAGCTCTTCATTTCAAGCTTATGTAAAAATGAAACTAAACTCAAGCATAGTTATTCGTTTCAATCTTGCGTAAAAATGAAATTGAATTCAAGCATAGTTTTTCGTTTCAAGCTTGTGTAAACATGAAATTGAACCCAAGCATAGTTCCCTATGGTTCAAGCTTGTGTAAAAATGAACCCATTTCCATTTTTAACCCTCGTGACTGCCATTCTATCAGTCTCTTTCGTCATATGAGCCTTGGTTGTTTTCATTCCATCGCCACCATTGCTTTGGCCGATCATACGCTTTCACTTGGTTGTTTTACCCTTTTTGAGGAACAGTTGCAATGAGTGGTCTTATTAGTCAGCCTTTTCACATAAATCAACATGTTTTGAGAAGTTCCAACATCAGCAGGAACTAGTTGTTGTCCTAGACACCACTCATTCCTCAAAGTGGAGTCCTCTTTAAGCCCTTTTCAGACTCTCTAAACATGAAAATATTGTTGAGCACTTGTCCTTTCCAGCTCGTTAACGAATTGGAAATGATATCTCTCTTGTATTATTTTATGCCTTCTCGAACTTGAGAGATTAATTTATGAAAAAGAACTTGTGGAGTTTTCTTTTTGTCCCTTTTCAAACTCTCTAAAAATTAAAAGGACCGAGTTATCTTTGTCATTAAACTCGTTAAAACATCAAATAGCGACAAACTTGTCCATCTAGACAAGAACAAGTTTCACCTTCGCTAGACTCGTTAAAACATCAAATAGCGATGGATTCACCCGAAGGGTGAAATTATACAACAAGCATATGTTATCCTCCTCAATATTGATAAAATTAAAGAGGTATTGGTCAGCAATGACTGGGGAAAATGGGAAAAAGGGAAAACCACTTTATGGTAGCACGTTGCTCTTGAACATGACACTTTCACTCCATCACCGTGACTATCTGGGTTGGGTTATTAGCTTGATGGTCATCACACCGTTGGTCTATCATACCATCCATCACTTTGGTTTTGGGTCAATGTTGCCAATTCATTCAAATTATTTGGGTTGGGTTATCTGCTTGATGGTTATCACATTGTGGTCTATCACACCATCCATTACTTTGGTTTTGGCTCAATGCTGCCAATTCATTCAGTGTCGCTGATATGTTCAAGAGAAGTCATCTTTTGCAATACCATAAAACTTCATTTTAATTACTTTCATTCCTGAACCTTGTGTCGTCAGTCAAATTCCATCTCTAAAATCACTACACTCATTTGTGTCGTTGATGTGGGATACATCAAGGCCCTCCTATGACGAATCACTTCTTGTCGACATCAGCACATTATCGAAGAAGTTGATTTAGAAACACCCATTCAATGCCTTGAAGCTTGCATGCATCAATGGCAAGATTATCACTTCCGGCAATAGGCATACATCAATGGCCTTCGATAGAAAGACTTTGTATGGTGTTTGACATCAAATCATCCTTTCACACCATGTTGAATGTACTGCAGTACCTTGAGGATCATTATCATTATCGGTGATTTCTCTCGCATCCGTTAACAGCTTACATCATTGGCTAGTAATCACATGGTGTCTTCCCATGTTCGACTTCAAATCACATATTCACATGGTTAGACTTGTACTTGAGCAAACGATTGAACGCGATTCAAGACCTCGGATCTAGTTTCATCCATCTGGGCTGCGATATCAGGAGTACTAAATCATACGTACAATGACTTTACATTGATAGTCATTCCAATCATGGGTCTATATCTATAAACGACTGTTTATGTACATGTAATGAAAGTTTATAAGCTAAGCATGGGTATGCCTTCCCTCGGTAATTCATGTAAAATCAAATATCATGATATATGTATTGTAATTGATGCAGGTCACCTTCCACTTCGATACCTCCTCATCACATCGTAAAGCATTTCATTCGAAATTGACATTTTTCCGACTTCATGCTTTAGGGGGTAGCTGTTACAGATCCATTTGGGCACATCAATCCCATCATCCAGATCAGTGTTTTAGGGCTCATCAATGATCCAAAAATGGATCCTGGATAAACGTCTAAGTCGAAAAGACTTCATGCGAGAGGTAAAAGGTGCCAAATAGCACAAATCCTTTGTAAACAAAAGGAAAATGAAATTCACAGGCTACTCTGAGAAACAATCTCATTGCAAAGATCTCCTCATTCTAAATCCCACGCAACTTGAACGGGCGAAAACGGACCCCAGATGAAGGAGTTATTGTAAAATTAAAATTGCCTAATGTCCTTAGAAAAGGAGGAAATTTCATTAAATTTAGAACTATATTGAAAATTTTGACTTTAGTATAGGTTCACGAGTCAATCCACAACTGAAACGTGGCAGGCCGGGATTGGGCCACGTAGCCTTGTTTGATTGATCAAAGAGGAACTATCGCATCTGTGGATTACACTATCGGGCCTTAAAAACTTGAAGAAAACCATGAAAATCAAGCTATCGGAGGCTTAAACGATGGGTGAATAGGGGCTGTCAGATCCGGCTAATCAACAGTCTAGATCCAATTGGCATATTACATTGGCAGTGATCAGCGGGTCCGATCGAAGGCATAGCGTGATGGACTGGGGTGATGCGATCGAGCGATCGCCGAACACCCTGGAGCGGCCATGATATATATATATAGATATAGATATTAGATATAGATATAGATATAGATATAGATTATATATATATATATATATATAATATATATATATATATATATATATATATATATATATTATATATATATATATAATATATATATATAATATATATATGCGGATAGTCTCACTGCGGATTGTTGATATCAATGGATCGACGTCAGTGATACCAAAGGGGAAGCGAAAGGGCCATTGCGATATGCGATACGATAGCCAGGCCCGACAGGGCTCTAAGTGATAATCGATATAGTTTGAAATCCGTAAAATGTCATTTTCCTGTGTATTTAGTGTATTTCGCTTATTAAGCAAAATACAAAGGGGAAGCGATATGCAGTATAAACCGGACCCGAAAGGGTTCCAAAATGGAAATGGATAACATTTGAAATCCACCAATGCCATGTTATATGTATTTTCGCATGTTTTAATGCATTGCAAAATACAAAGGGATAGAGCCTTGCGATATGCAATAGCAACCTACGAGCAGACCCGATAGGAAAATAAAGTGTGATTATGAATATTTAAATTCTGGGAAGAACAGTGCTTTGTATATTTTTCCACGTATTGCAATGTTCTCTGTGTAAAACATAGAACGACTACTTTTAATGGATTTAAAGCGCCAATTTCCCAAGTCATTTCTATTCCAAACATCATTGTTCCCCGCCTAGGCAAATGATGAAAACGCAGATAGGGAGGCGAACAGACAGACAGAGAGACAGAGAGCCTGATTACCTGAGAACCACAGGGCCAGAGAGGAATAGCCAGAGGAGGGTATTTTGGGGAACCAAAGAGGCTTTGGTAACCATCCATGAAAGCTGGAAGCATTATTCTTGGTGGACTCGAGGAGTTCGAGCCATCTCGGGGGGATAAATCCCATCCTTGTAGAGCCAGTGAGGTAGAGCTCAAAAAAACGCTAATGATTCCAAAGAACCCGAGGAACAAAGATCCCGAGAGCAAAAGAGCTGAGGGACAAAGAGCCTGAGAGCCAGAGAGTTAGGGCCAGTGTAAATTTGAGCATGCTGTTAGCTTCAACAGTTGAGGAAAATGATTCTGAGGGAGTCAGAGAAGCCACAAGTTCAAAGGAGCTCATAGCACTGATTGAAAGAATTAGTCTAGAGAAGCCTAGATCTATTTTGCAGCTAAAGGAAAACCAAGGGTAACATGGTATTCTGAGCCCATTGGTTCATTTGTAGACCATATGGAGTTAAGTCACAAACTTGTAAAAGAATTCAACCATAATCCCAAAGAGCCTAATCGATTTTATTAGAGCTCAAGGAGACGTAGCCCAAGATACCAGGGTGAACTCCATATTAACTTGTTGTCTTATGTGTATTGTTTTACTGCTACCTTATTCGCTATTATATGCATTTATGTATATGTTCAAGCACATTTAATTATAAGCATACATAGCAGATTTTAAAGCACATAACAGCCAACAATAAAATCAAGCATATGCCCATACTTTAAAGCATCACTTAATTCTGCATTGGTTAATCAAATAGACTTGGGAAAATTCAAGCTTTGGAAGTGGGAGAGGTTCTTCTAAGCTAGGCAAGAAGCTTAAGAGCCCCATTTTTAGATCAGGTGGTATCAGAGCTAAAGATTGATTAACCACACCTTTAGGAAGGTTATAACATAATGCTTGATTGACAAAGCAAAGACTGCTTGCCTGAAAGGTGTTTGAACAGCAAAAGGCTAATTGCATGCTTGTTTGCAGACTGATTATTTTCTGAGTGCAGGGAGGTAAAGGGGAAGCTATTGATAGCTCAGTCTAGGAAGGACAAGAAGGAGAAGAGTTGAAGGCATTCTTCTATCCCAAAGGACCTCAAGGCAATCTTTGGAGCACAGGAGGTTTTTTACAAGAGGTTGCTTAAATAAACTTTTTATTTATCTTGTTGAAGTTTTTTGTTCATTGGCATAATGATAACTTCTACAAGTGGGTCCTCAAATTTTTCTCTCTTCACAAGACTCTTTGATGAAGACATGAAGCAAGAATTTTCCACCATGATAGATATGGTGAGAGAAATGTATGAGGATGGAAGGAAGAGCAACATACTTAGAAAGCATTTGAATTCCATGAAGGAAGAGAAGCAGTTGCTTGCTGACAAATTGCAGGAAATGGAGAGGCAACTTCATATTCCAAATATCAACCTGAAAAGGATGCATGAGTTGGAGTCACAGCTCTCTGTTGCCCAAGAAGCCTTAATCAAGTATCAGCTTGAAGAAGAGGTAAGCCATTCCAGTTTATCTTCAAATTCTTCTGAGAATGCTTGTATTAGTTCTTTTGAAAAACATACTAGAGGCATAGGTTCCAAGCTAATGGCCAAGATGGGCTATGAAGGAAAGGGCTTGGGAAAGCATGCACAAGGTATTATTGAACCAATAATGATCAAGGAAAGGCCAAAGTATTTGGGTCTTGGCTATGGACAATCTTATGGAGAGAGTTCCAAAGCTGCCATGAAGGCCATTGAAACCATTCCAAGGAGTTTCATTGCAGATCCTTTATCTCAAGAGTGTGAAGATTGTGTTCAGGAGGAATGCAATGGTTGGAAACATCATTTTCAGGGTGTGGGTGTTCAGAAGCACACCCTTGAACCAAAGAGTTGTTGAAACTCTAACAGCCTTGAAGAGATTGATGGGATTCCAAGGGGAGCCACTTCTTCATTTGCTTCACCCCCTCATGAAGGAAATAAAGGTGAAAGAGGCAGGTATAAATCTAGTTCTGAGCATTTTCCTTTTGATTGTGCAAAGCATGATAAATTTCCACATAGATATGGGAAAAGAATTGCATGTTCCTTTTGTAGTTTGGATAACCATCATGTTTCTAGATGTTGGAAGAGAATGGCCACATACAAGAAACTTTTGAAGGAAAGAAAGCAAGTAGCCAAAGGTCCATTGGACAAGGAAAATCATGCTATCAAGAGGATGCACATGCAGTGCACGTACTGCCATAAGCAAGGGCATCTTGCTGAAAGGTGTTGGGCTCTAAATCCAGCAATGCTTCCTTAAAAGTTGAAGGAGAAGGTGGAAATAGAAGATGGCAGAAATGGAAAGGAAGATTCCATGAATGATGCGTCTCAAGATTATTCACATGTCGATGCTTATGTGCAGACAAAAGAAGGACATTTGAAATGGATTGGTAAGAAATGGTTAGAATTCATATCCAATTAAGATTGCATGTCTATTGATGCATCTATTTGCATTTCTTTGTTAATGGAATGCAAGTTTCAGGATTTCACCAAGAAGGTGAATGGAGAAGTTGAGTGGAAATCTCACTTTGTTTCTGAAACATTATATCTTATTTCAGCTTCAAAAGTACAATGTGCTTCAGCAAAATTTGAAGGATGAAATGTATGCATGAGATGATGTGCATGAACATAGGGATGTTGATGTTTTCCTTGTTTTTAGAACATGTGTGTGTGCTTGACTTGAAGGGTTGATTGCTTTGTTGTAAACATGCATGTAAACTTGGTTTGGTGGAGATAGTGATGAAATTGTTTCATCTTTTGAAAAAGAGTCCAAATGGTCTTTTTCTACATGCTTGACTTGAAGGGTCTTTTGCCTTAAAGGCATGCTTTGTGGGCTTATTAGCTAGTCCATCATTTGTATGAAAATGTAAAACATGGAGTTGTTCACAAGATGTGAAATCTATTTCTTTTGTTGAAGCAAAGGTTGAGTCCATCCAGTTGTTGTCTTTATGCCTATTGTTGTTAACAGTTGTTGTTGGTAGCTTGTCAAATAGGTACAAATGAAAGTTTTGTGGAGCAGATGTACTTCACATTTGTTGAGCCACCTTGGATCAATGATCAAGGCAAAGAAGCTCAAACTACCTTCTATGACCATTTTAGTAGAAAATCTGCAGGAAGGCAAGGAGGAAGACAGTTCTTCTCAAGAAGACCAGCCCATCCAGAGAAGGGAAGTGGTCTGAAACTCTGGTTCAAAGGCACTATGCAAAGGCAAGTGTAGGGAGGCTGAAAGAAGAGGGTGAGTCACTCTCAATTGCTATTCAGATCAATATATTAGTCTTTTGGAGACCAAAAGTTCTTTTAGTGGCAAGGTGTGATCCAAAAATGGATCCTGGATAAACCTCTAAGTCTAAAAGACTTCATGCGAGAGGTAAAAGGTGCCAAATAACACAAATCCTTTGTAAACCAGAGGAAAATGAAAATCGCAGGCTGCTCCTGCAAATAGTCTCATTGCATAGATCTCCTCATTCTGAATCCAATGCAACTTGAATGGGTGAAAACGGACCCTAGATGAAGGATTTATTGTAAAATGAAAATTGCCCAATGTCCTTAGAAAAGGAGGCAATTTCATTAAATTTTGAACTATATTGAAAATTTTGAGGGTCACAAGCCAATCCATAGCTGACACGTGGTAGGTCAGGATTGGGCCATGTGGCCTTATTTGATTGATCAAAGAGGAAATATCGCATCGGCGGATTACACTATCGGGCCTTAAAAACTTGAAGAAAACCATCAAAATCAAGCTATCGGAGGCTTAAATGATGGGTTAACATGGGCCGTCGGATCCGGCCGATCAACAGTCCAGATCTGATCGGCATATCGCATCGGTAGTGATCGGCAGGTCCGATTGGAGGCATAGCACGATGGACCAGGGCGATGCGATGGAGTGATCACCAAAATCGGTGGATCGCCATCGGCGAACACCCTGGAGCAGCCATGTTATATATATATGTGTGTGTGTGTGTGTGTGTGTGTGTGTGTGTGTGTGTGTGTGTGTGTGTGTGTGTGTGTGGTAGTCCGACTGCGATCACCGATATTGGCAGATCGGCATTGGTGATACCAAAGGGGAAGCCAAACAGCCATTGCGATATGCGATGTGATAGCCGAACCCAACAAGGCTCTAGGCGATAATGGATATATTTTGAAATCCATAAAATGCCATTTTCTTATGTTTAGTGTATTTTACTTATTAATTGAACTACAAAGGGGAAGTGATATGCAGTATAAACTGGACCCAAAAGGGTTCCGAAATGGAAATGGATAACATTTGAAATCCACCAATGCCATTTTATATGTATTTTCACATGTTTAATGCATTGTGAAATACAAAGGGGCAGAGCCTTGCGACATGTGATAGCGACCTACGGGCGGACCCGATAGGAAACTTAAGTGGGATTATGAATATTTAAAGTCCGGGAAGAATAGTGCTTTGGGGATTTTTTCCATGTATTGCAGCGTTCTCTGTGTAAAACATAGAATGACGACTTTGAATGGATTTAAAGTGCCAATTGCCCAAGCCATTTCTATTCCAAACATCACTATTCCCCGCCTAGACAAATGATGAAAACGAAGACAGGGAGGCAAACAGATGGACAGAGGGACAAAGAGCCCAATTGCCTGAGAACCACAGGACCAGAGAGGAATAGCCAGAGGCATGGCCAAAGGAGGGTGTTTTGGGGAACCAAAGAGGCTTTGGTAACCATCAACGAAAGCTGGAAGCGTTATTCTTAGTGGACTCGAGGAGTTCGCGCCATCTCGGGGGGGACAAATCCCATCATTGTAGAGCCAGTGAGGGAGAGCTCAAAAAATGATAATGATTCTAAAGAACCCGAGGAACAACGAACTCAAGAGCAAAAGAACCGAGGGATAGAGAGGCTGAGAGCCAGAGAGTCAGGGCCGGTTTGAATTCGAGTGTGTTGTTAGCTGCAATAGTTGAGGAAAACGATTCTGAGGGAATCGAAGAAGTCAGAAGTTCAAAGGAGCTAAGAGCACTGACTGAAAGAATTAGTCCAGAGAAGCCTAGATCTGTTTTACATCAAAAGGACAACCAGGGGTAAGATGGTATTTTGAGCCCATTGGTTCATTTGTAAACCATATGGAGTTGAGTCATGGACTTGTAAAAGAATTCAGCCATAATCCCAAAGATCCTAATTGAGTTGATTAGAGCTCAAGGAGACGTAGCCCAAGATATCAGGGTGAACTCCATATTAATTTGTTGTCTTATGTGTATTGTTTTACTGCTGCCTTATTCACTGTTATATGCATTTATGTATATGTTCAAGCACATTTAATTATCAGCATACACAATAGATTTTAAAGCACATAACAACCAACAATAAAAACAAGCATGTTAGGTCCCTATAATACTAGTGATTACCCCATTACTATTGTATTTATATCCCTTATTAATATTGTTGTGCCCCTATTGTCCCCATATTGTTATTACTATGCCCCATAGAATCCCTCTATTATTATTTTTGTGTCTTTATATTATTATTGTTAGGTCGGCTGGGTTATATTGTGACTCCTTCGACTCCTATATATAGAAAGGAGGTTTTGTCATTTGAACCATCAAAGAATCATTCATTTGTGTAATGTAAAGGAGGTTGCCCCCTCGAAGACGTTGAATTCTAAGGCGTTGATTTATCTTTTCTATCTTTTTGTGAGCTGGTTTCATAACAAATAATTTTTAATTCAACTCTGGATTACATTATATTATTACCATTAACTCCCTTCCTTTCCTTTTAAACATTTGGGAGAAAAAGTTATTTTGCGTTTTAATCTGGATTTGAAATCCGTCTGCGACCTATATAATGGCGAGCGATGATGAAATATGAATATATGTTCAAGTTTTTGGGAAGTGTGGTGTTGTGTTTTGTTGATCGTCATGAACACAAGGCAGATTTCTTTGACATGGTTATTTTGCTGACAGAAGCACGATAGTTAGATAAATATAAAGTTTTGTGAAACACATGAAATCCTTTTAGATGCAATAATTCTAATTTCAAGATAGTATTATGGGGACTAAAAAAATGGCACTTCCAAGGGCTAGAGGAAAATGGAGTGATGAAGAAATCCAATTACTCTATAAGAACTGGCAGTCTACTAAGATGATCCTAGTTGAAAAAGCTCCTCTACTATCTGAAAAATATCGGCATTGCTTGGAAAGAGGAAGAGAAGCTATTACAGAATCCTTTTAGATGCAATAATTCTAATTTCAAGATAGTATTTTGTGGATTGAAAAAATGGCACTTCCAAGGGCTAGAGGCAAATGGAGTGATGAAGAAATCCAATTACTCTATAAGAACTGGTAGTCTACTAAGATGATCCTAGCTGAAAAAGCTCCTCTACTATATGAAAAATATCGGCGTTGCTTGGAAAGAGGAAGAGAAGCTATTACAGAAAAATGATAGAGTTGATCGTAAATGAAGCATATGTTAAGAAGCAATCTTTCGCAAACTGGTATTGCTTATATTAGAAAGATGCTCCTCATTTCATGGTGAAGTTTCTCCAACAGTTACAGGTCGTTTTTATATGTGACGGTGAAATTAAGATCAGGAAAAAATTAATATTTCCTGCTGTAGGAGTGGCAACTTCAGCGGATGGAATTGTACCACTTCCAACACTTACCAATGATTGGAGTGAAACCGATATCAACACTTTACATAAGGAATGCGAGTCTGCTATGAGTTTATTAGAGAAAAATCCTACTATATTGTCTGAAAAATATAAGCAGTGCCTGCAAAAAGGAAGAGATGTTATAATGAAAAACATGATGGAGTTCATTATGGATCCAAAAAACTTTCAGAAGGATCCTAACTCATCTGAGTATCTGCTCGTCTGGCAACGTGCTCCTGAAGCCTTAGCGACGATCCTCTATCATTCAGAGACTGTGTTTATAATGGACAAAGAACTTCAAATCAGAGAGAAAAGAGTCGTGAAAACCAGAAGCAAAACAATAGCAATTCCATCCAGAGCGAGCCTTTTTGCTTTGGTAGAAGCACCAGAGGTGAGACAAAAATGTGGAATATTGAGAACATATGCACAAGTGAAGTCCTTGTCTGCTAATAACAAGTTGCATTCAGACATGCTTCAAGGGAAAAGGATCTTAAATGAAAATTGGATTGTTCTATTGATGTCGAAGCAACATGGGACATAAAAGGCATCTTTGTATGTTCTCATTAGACAATGAAGTGGGGTTTGAAGATATATATATCATGGTCAATGAAATATAAGCAATGTGTCCATTATTGGATATTTCCACATCAAGACTAATCTCCATGATAGGAAAAGTAAGTCCTTGCCCGAGTATAGGCGATGAACAACAATTTGCAATTAAAGGAGATTATGATCCACTATGAGTGGCTTGTAATTCATCCACAATAGAAAGTGTACTACAAAAGTGTGGAAGCTTGGGAAAACAATGAGAGTAATAAATTGACATATTGTACAAAATGTAAGGGTGATTTTTGCATAAGGATTTTTACTTTTGGAAGATTTAGAAAGGATTATAATTACCATGGCAATGGGTGGGATTAGTTCCATATCATCCAAGGTAAGGAGTCCCTAAATCTTGGAAAGAGTAGGACAATAAATAGTAGCGTGGAAAATAATATCACACAAAGCAAAAGGAAGGGGTTCCTTGCTACATTGATTTGTGTGGCAATAGCTTGAGCTATCTTATTTGTGCCCCCACTCTTCTTAGCCTTGAACCTCTTTCCAAGTGTTATCTTATAATGATAAAAATTTGGCTATGGTTGAACAAGAATTGAAGTAGTGTGAGGGACTGTAAGAATAGGGCTAACTGGTTTTGGTTGAGAGGGAAAGTTAGGGGATGGAGGATCCAAGTAATAAATTGGAATTCCCAAGGTAATATTAGGTAAGCATAACATTACCATAAATAGTGTACTAACCACTCCTAGAGGGGGTAATAAGAAATCTATCTAGCCAAATGAGTAGTGCCCCAATGCTAAACAACGAAGCTAGAGATCCATACTACCAAATAGATGACTACGAGAAGTAGGCGTTAGGTATTTGTGAGGCTTGGTATTTAGACACCATGAACACATGAAAGTATCCTATTGCATTAAATATAAATTATGGCTTATAATATTCCCTAAGTATTGTAGATTCTTTGTAAATCCTTGGGTTAATTTTTGAAAAAGAAGGGATAGCTTGGTTCCTGATCATGGAGGAAATGACATTCTTGGGGTTAACCTGAGTCTTAGGATAATAGTAGGTGAGTTTATCTATGGTGACAATCTTCTCATCGTGAAGGAAGCTCATTGTGTGGTAGACTTATGAAAAAACAACCTTCATGGCAAACATGACGATATGACCTAAGAAGAGGTTATAACCTAAGGGGATAGAAACAACCTCAATATACAATAAGACTTGTCTTTCAACAATATTGATGGGATAATTATGTATAACCTTTATGAATTTTAGGGCCTACTATTATCTTCTCATAAGGTTAGTGCAGATGGAATGAGATTTGCAAATATGATATATTGTTAGGCTTAGATAGAAATATTGCATATAGATACACCTTTGTCAGTAACACGACATTGGATTAACACATCATTAATTGATACTAGTATTTTAAAGGATATGGATGGGGGGAGACATGGAGAGTATACTTTATCGACATAAAAAAAAAAAAAATTTGATTGTCTAAGGGATTTGTAGTTCCCAAAGTAGAGAGTATGGCCTTCCCCTATGAAATACATGTTTGGAGGACTTAAAAATTTCACATGGTTATAAGGGATCATGCCAACTCATCCACTATGCTATAGTTATGGGTGGCTCACACATGGGAATTAAGTGCACCATGAGATGATGGACCCTTGGAAATATTAGGGTAAGCCAAAAATTGATGATTGAGGGATGCACATGATTTAATTTGTAGACTAAAATTAGTCTAAGGATAGAGTAAGTTGAATCTCAGGTGTAGAATCATATTGACATGTTTAACATTGATAGAATATAAAATTAGGATTTGATAAGTGTCATTCCCCAGTTGATTGGAAAACAAGTTCCTTAGCACATCCAAAATTGAAGTTGGTGGTGGAGTAGAAGATGAAGGTGGTCAACTACAACATTTTTCATTCTCCATTATTTCGCATGCATGATACATTTGTGGAAGGAGGGGAAATTGAAAAGTATAATGACCATATATACCGTAACCAGTGCAAGGCTTATTCATTACAATAGCCTTGTTATACTTGGGTTGACTACTTTATATCTAGGTCTTGGTATTCAAGTTGCCCCTATTAATGGTTATTCTATAACTGACCGTAGTTTCCTAGGTTACCCTATTTCTACGCATTTTTTTCCTTTCCCCTCATTTTTTTCTTCAAATTATGGGGATTATTAATGTTATGTTGTGCATGCAATTTCCCTTGTTAGGGTGGTGCATGTTGAGCCATGGGACCCTATAGTGTTGGTGTTGGAGGGGTTGGAGTACCTGTATATGGAAAGGGGTAGAAGGGATTAATCGTCACAATTTGATAGGTGGGATTAATATAAGTGTGCCTAGGTGCATTTTGATGTTGATTGGTATATGTACATGAAGTAATAGTGCCCCTTTATAAGGTGATGTGAGAATGATCAAGACAAGAATAAGTGTAGGAGGTACTTGTTCCTCCCCGTGGTTAGCCATATCCCATTGGTCCATGTGAACTTTTGTGAGGCTAATGGTATGTGACAAACTCTATCATGCCATTATTGGCATGTGATGCCTCAATTATTGATGTTTTAGTTGAGTGGGAGTCTGGAGCATTAAGGATGATAATATATAGGTAGCTTGAAGGGGTGCATATGATATCATAGTGCATGGCCTTCTGGATGACCTAGTCCTTAGTTTTTTGGAGTTTTGAAGGGACATAGATGGCAATGGGAGGAAGGAATTCCTTTACAAACTTATCCATAAATAAGCAATTCTTAAATTTTACAGCCTTACATAGGCTCCACCTTCTATGGTACTCCTATATGTAATCAATAATATTCATGGTCATAATTTAGTAATAGGTGGTTAGAATTTCAAAGCTAGTGTCATGGTGGACTAGTAGCTAAAAGTAATATAGGAAGAAATTCACAATAATTGTGAATGTTTGATGGATTCCATGGGATGGTCGATGTACCACTTTGTAGTAGCACTAATCATGTGCATTGGACTGAGCATAGATATAAATAGTATTTTGTAATGGCCTTAGAGGAAAACCACATGTGGAAGAACCAAATATGGTTGGAGGGATCCTTGTCATAGGTCCCCTCAGAATTGGGGATATTTGAGGGAAGGAGAGCATCGTAAATGAGTTGGTTCAAATCCAATAGATTTAAATTATCCATAAAGGGTAATAAGGGTTGGGTGACATTTGTTATAAGGTTATTCCTACATTTTATTTCCAACATTGGAGCTTGCATCAATTTTGGAGTAATCCCAACTTTTGTAACCCACATTAGGGATGACATTATAGTTGCATCTTACACCTACCATGTTGGTAAAGTGTTTAGGTTTATCAAAACTAGAGGAGGAGGAACTACCAGAGAACCATGGAGAGTTAAGCCCAAACTTGGGATAGAGGAAGGGATGTTCACTAAGTGAACAAGTGTAATAATTTTTCTGAAAGTAAATAGAGGGTCCAAACCTCTCAATATATGTCATTGGAACCTTGGAATAGTTATAGTTTTGGGACAAACTGAAATAAATATTGAACCTAAAAGGACACAATGATGAACTAGTATTGATCAAGTGAACAAAAACACACAAAAACTAATACTATTCATAGTGGTTTGATGTGAATTAGTCTATATTAAATTAGTATTCATTGTATAAATAAAAAATGACTCTAACCTAGAGGATCAAATATACATCATACAAGCCATAAAATATATTTCACATAACCTTCAACATAATCTAGGTGCCTAGTAATCATTTCGAGTAAGATTGAGTGGCAGTCATGAGAAATAACTATCATTATGGTCAATTAGGTGGTGAAATCCCGATGACAAATAAGAATCTATTTCAGGGGAAATTTATTGCCACAACCACCACTTATACGCTATTTTTACCTAAAATATAAGCCATTATGCTAACTTTAGCCAGTGGGGGCAAAGAGAATATTATCTTCTGGGTGTAACCCATTAACCTAGATTCCCTATCAAGAGTTGGAAGCCTCAAGGCGGACCACTAGATTCTAATTTTGACCCCCTTCTCAAATTTTTTCTCACGGCAAATTTTTGACCATATGATGGTGAAGGATTTCAAGCTCCCTACAAAGTCAATTGCGTTGTTTTAGTGTAAATCAACCAAGGGTTTTTTTGGTTTCCTATCCCCAACTTCTTAACCATATAATAACTTATTTTTGCTTCCCAAATTAACTTAAGTGTTTTAGTCAAACTAAGGTTGCTTGTATAGAGGCTCAACTTGGGGTCATGAAACAAATGTTGATTAATAAGGAGTGGGTTTTTTTGTACAAGTGGTCTGTTACAAATTAAAATGAAATGTTACTTCAAAATTAAATGAAAATTAACTATTATTCAATAGATGAACAAATACTAACAAAAATCAAAAGAAAGTGAAGTTAAATGCACTATAAAAAGGAAATTTTCCTAGCATATGAGGATTTCAACCAAGAATAAATGGCTGAAAATATATACTAACAAGTTGGACATTGTACGAAGAGAAAAGGAGAACTATTTTATATTGTTTTATAGCTAACGTTTTTGAGACGACTACATAAATTAAACCTAGTTATGGGATGTATTTAGTGAACTAAAAGGTCAGATAATGGGAGTGGGATCCAAGGAAGTGAAGTGGGAGGAAAATGATAAATATTAAATGGAATTTTGTAAGTCCAAAACTCAATGGATGGAGCTTAACAAGTGACCACAAAGTTATGAAAAAATTTCTCTACCATTCTACAACATCAAATTGTTCGACTAGTTCCCAAGATCTAGTTTGGTGGAAAAATACTAAAATCTCCTAGGAGTCCTTCTCTTTATCCTAAAATTTGGTATTAAAAATGATTTATTTTACCAAGGGCCTATTATTATAGAAAGTTAAACCCTACATTTTAAGGTGACAATTGGATAACCCTAGAAAAACACTATAATTTCTAAAAAATGACCTTTGCAAGTTTCTGAATTGTTCTCTTTTTTAGAAATGCACATATCCCCTCAAATATTTGCATTAGTCCACCATAGGTATCCCCAAGAAAAAGTGCGTTAAAAGGTACATTTTATACTAATGAAAATTAATTCTTAGGTGTTGATTGTTAGCCTCTCGATACATGTGACCTATACACGTAATATAGAAGAGAAAACAAAGGAAAATAATACAAAATAATAGTAAATGGGAGTAAATTACAAGAAGAAAGAGGTATCTTATCCACGGGACACAATTTAAAACTTGAATTTCTTTAGATCCCTCGTGGAGTCACCCATATGTTGGTGTAATCCTCATACAAGGGCTAGCAAAAACTACTTCCTAATTGATTTTCCTATTCTAACATAAAAATGGAATAGAAACTCTAGATTTTTATGATTACTGAATTAAATATGCTACTCATATATCTAAAATCAACAATAACAAAACATAAATAAGTAATATAAAAGATAAATAATAAATTAAAAAACTCCAATATTATATTATCCATGAATTGTTAATTGTGTGACACCTATGACTTGACTAAAAAAATTTGTTTCTTGACCTCCTCCTTGGAAAGGTTTTTAATGGATCCAAAACCTAGAGGAAAAATATTCATCTCTATTAAGTGACTAGAAAAAATGGTTATGGTGAAAACTCAATAGTGGAAGAGCTCAAATGAAAAGGGATATGATAACAATGATGAAATAATCATAGTGAAATGAGGGAGAATAACAAAATGGTTGGTATATTTGATAGAGGAAAAGGCAAAAAAGGTGGCTAATGACCTTTATTATGGATAACTAACTCAAGAATAATAATTCTTTTAGCTAATTAATGAGAATAATTCATAAAATGATTATTTATTGAATTATTTCCATGTCAATGAGTCAAATGGGTGAAAATGAGTTAATGAATTTCACATAAAAGGGTAAAATAATGAAAATAACATAAATTTAATGATTTTTTTGAGTTATTTTCATATAAATGGGTATAATTAATGAAAATGACTTAGGAAAAGTGGTTCCTTGGGATATTTTCAAGAGTAAAAGTATGTTTTAATATTGTAACCCCATACTAACATGGTGTATTTCAATAATCCTATTTATGTTAAGTAGATGATCACTTTTTGTGTGATAGTAATGCCTATCAAGAAATCCTATAAGGGACCTCTAGCCTATAAGTGGGTTATGGACATTGTGCAAATATTTTATGTACAAAAGGTTGATCTTAAGGCCTCTAGGTTGGACCTCAATGCCATTTGGAGGTTTTGTACACCATGTATAAGCATTAACCATCATTAAGGAATGAATATAGGGGACTTAGGCGATATTTAAATATTATTAGGATTAGGCTTCCTAAAGTGTTGCAAGAGCAAGCATCTTAGACCTCTATAAAAGAATTGTGTCCATTGAATGGAAATATGGACAACATAAGTATGGTTTTAATATTTAGAATGTCTCTTAGGGCATAACAATGGCTTAGGAAAAATAAAAAGGGCCTTAGTCCCTAAAAGAGGCTTTCTAGGGCTCAAAGGCCATGGATAAATCTTCAAACCATCACATTGATCATCTCCAAGGAAGAAGCAAAATGTTAAGGATCCATAATATCTTAAAATAAAGAAAATTTTATGAATCTTATTAATCTTTAAAATTCCAACTATATAATGTTTAGTTATATATTTCTAAAAGCATTCAAATTTTTAAGGATTTTATTACAATTTCTAAAAAAGTTTGGTAATTTTAAAGTAAAACAATTTTTATTCTATAGAATTTGGGCTTAATATGTTTTAGAAAAAATAAAAAATAGGAAATCACATTTTGTAAAATAACATAACAAATTAACTCATTTGAAAAATTTATACCCTAAAAATTTCCTTGCTAAGAAATATATATTCTTCTAATATGATATCAATCACATTCAAACAAACAAAATTATCGCTTTATAAAGCTTCAATACTTGTAGGATTGGGGTGAAAAGAGGTGGAATATATGTAATATCATAAGAATGGATATGTTCAATGCTATCGTGGGACAAAGGGGCAAGATTTGTATGAATTTTGCATGGAGTGAATTTCCTATCACAAATGTTCTCATTGTAGGAACATCACTCTATAAAGCTTAAATATTTGTAGGAATGGGGTGAAAAGAAGAGGAATATCTGTAATATCATAAGAATGGATATAATGATTAAGATCTTCCGGAAAATCAAATGAAGGATTATTGAATCTAGGTTCATCATGAAGACCACGCTAAGGAGCAAGATCAACAGATTCCTAAAATATATCTCTGAGATGCAAAGGTTAGTATCCAACGTTCAAAAGAATAATTATTGATAAGGAGAGTTTAAGGGATAAAAATTGATTTAGTCAAAATTTATATTTGACTTTTGGAAATTAATTAATTATTATTATTGTTGTTGTTGTTGTTGTTTTTTTTTTAATAAAAATATATAATAATATCTTAATATTAATAAAAGACTCTTAAAAAGGGAGATGGATGGAAGTTATGTAGTTTGTGGGTTCCTTCTCTTTGTCTTAACCTCGTGCCCATTTGTTTTTGGATAATACTCATTAATAAATGTATTGTATACACTCATTAATAAATATAACAAGTCATTAATTCATATCACATTTAAGTAAAGATGATATAGATATATATGATATATTATAAATTTAAATAATATAGTAATAATATTTAATTTCTTCAGATAATTTTAATTTCAATTAAAAATAATAAGTTTATTTATAAAATAATTTTTTATAACATTTAAAAAATAGTAATAATAATATATAATTAATAAATTAATTCCAAAAATCAAATAAATTTTTACTTAAATTAATTTTTGTTCTAAACTCTCCTTATTATTAATTATTTTATTAATTAATATATGATTGCATAATCCACAATCGCAAATTTATTAATGGGTCCATCTTAATATCCCATCTCAGGCTTGGGTGTTTTAATTCTTAAATATATCCTTTGTATCATCCTATCTCAGGTTTGCCATTGACAGTTTTAATTTGTTATTAAATCCATTCTTAAATTATATATATGCTTGGTGTTACTATTAAATGTGAATAACCTGTATTAGTTTTGCTATGTGTTCCTCATTTAGATTTAGTGAGAGCTTTGGAAGTAGTGGATCCAGTGGTGAATAATCTGTATTAATAACGCTAAAAACATTGAAATGCCATGATTTCCCCTAACACTATAATGCCTGGAGACTGCTAACTGTAAATAAAAATCACTAATCATCAGAATTCCACCGGTGTTGGATCCTTTCTAGTGAATCCCTACAAAGTTCAATGGGAGATACATGGAATATGAGTCTCAATTCTGGCTAAATACCCTATCACCTGATTCATGTCAAGCTTCACCTGTTATATGTTCTGACAGAGCAAGGTTCGCTCTCCCTCTGTCTTCTGGTGCAGTCACAAGTGAGATGGGAAATAAATGAGTGTGCGGGTATCATTGGTTTAGTCACAAATGAGATGGGAAATAAATGAGTGAGCAGGTATCATTGGTTTAGTATTTGCATGTGAAAACCATCAAGAGTGGAGCCTTCAATTAACTCAAAAAAAAGAGATTACATATGGTACACGTATTTACAAGTTTAAATACCAACAAAAGACAAACCCGTTGATGACTAACAAACAACAGGGTCAACAAAACCCAAATCATCCGACGGTCCTCAATCATATCACATCAGAAACTTGCACGACACCCGCTTCACGGAGCCGATATAGATTATAAACCACTGGTCAATAAAAAATCAGGTCTGCTCTTAAACTTAACCTCTGATCATTTTAAATCCCAATATCCATTTGATCAAAACCCAAATGATCTCATGGTCCTCAACGATATCGCAACGAAAACTTGTGCGACACTTACCCGCTTCACGGAACCAATATAGATTATAAAGCATTGGTCTATAAAACTTCGGGTCTACTCTTAGACTTAACCTCTGACCATTTTAAAACCCGACATCCATTCGATAACGAAGGCCATCAAAACTAATGGCCTGCGACCCTTGAGCTAGCACGTTGTTTACCAAACAAGGTTAGGATTTGCTGCGACACTTCAACCAGGCTCAAGGACTTCCGCTCTCTTCTACTTCCACTAGTCTTCCTCCTGCTCATTATTCATGGTTTGGAAGTACGCCATATCTTTGTTTGCCTGTTTTTTGACAATCATCACGTAGTTTACCAGAGGGTATACAATCCCAGTGCTATCGAATATAGCTTTCCTTACATAGCACTCCTTCATTCGCCAGACAATCAGCTAACATATTGGCTTTTCTTCGCACATGAACGAAGCTGACGGTTCTCAGGGTTTGCAAGTGGGAATGAATACACTAAAAGACCTGCGAGAGCCTCCAATATTTCGACACTTTTCCAGGTGTCGTTCCATTACACATTTTCTTGGTTGTATTAATGACCAACTTAGGGTTAGCTTCAATAATGACATTGTGTAAATTTGCCTCCATCAGGATTTGCAGGCACTTCTCTAAGGCCATGAGCTCTGCCATGTTATTAGTGACAGTCCCTAAATGACTGTGAAAGATATCCTTTATGCGCCCCTGCTCATCTCTTATAAAAATGCCAAATCTAGCCATCCCTGGGTTGCCCTTAGAGGCTCGATCTATATTGATTTTCAAAAAACCATGAGGAGCAGGCTGCTAGATATCTTTATCAGCAGTTGTTTTGCTCACACCCTTGACATTGCCTTAGGGAACCAAAGAATGCAGACCCAATTGCAGCAGTTGTTTTGCTCACACCCTTGACATTGCCTTGGGGAACCAAAGAATGGAGACCCAACTGCAACAGTATGCAAGCATCCTGGGGCGAAGGAGGGTCCTCAGAAATTTTCCACATAAGGTATCCTACTGTATCTTTGAGCTATCGTAAAATTTGGACAATGATGTTCTGGGTCGAACCTATTTTGTTCTTGAAAATCCTACCATTGCATTCTTTCCAGACATCCCAGATAATAAAGCTTGGAACCAGATTCAAAGCTTTGTTAATGATTTCATTTCCTAAGAAGTCTTTCCTCCAATTCTTCAAAGTGTTCGTGATGCTGAGTCTGTCCTTGTCAGTTTTCCTGAAGACTGAGGCCACCCAATCCCACAAGGTAGAGGTGAAGGGGCAGAAGTTTAGTAAATGTTCCATCCTCTCCTCCTGCAAGCCACATAGATGGCATTTGGATGGGCCAACAAAGCCCCTTTTTAGAAGATTCTCCCATGTGAGAATTTTCTTTTGGTGAACCAACCACATAAACAACTTGATTTTCATCCATTGCGAGTTATGCCAAAGGTCATTCCAAACCTGATCAGGGTTTGGATAATCAAAACCTAGGGAAACGCATTTAGCTTCTTTGAGGTTAAATGTGCCTTCGCTGTTTCGACCGCATCTCAGTTGGTTAGATGAAGATGACACCAAAATCTTCCTCTGCTCCAAGTCACGAGCAAGAGAATCTGCCTGGGCTTTCAAAGGACTCTCTTCACTATAACCAAGATCCTTCCACATTCTCCATTCACCATTATCCCTTACCTGATCCCATAAGTCACTTACCATAAGTAAACCTTTGTTGCAGTGTCATTTTTGAGAGTTGTTATTTCTTCCCTAAACAAATTTGGTTCCTGCTGCTAGTTATCCTCCCAAAACTATGCAAGGTTCCCATCTCGGATCTCCTAGAAACTATGTTGCTGGAAAATGGCTCTATTCTCCCAAGCAAGAATGTGGGAGCCCTTGATGAGCCTTGACATTCGGATATGATCCCTCTCCTACCAATTATTTGCATATTTTTGCTTCCAAAGCTTGGCCCAAGGGGTGGCTGATTCCTTGAGCCACCTCCACCAAAGTTTGGTTCCCGAAACTCTGCTGAGGATTTCAGGGTCATGAAGCCCCAAACCACCATGGGCGTTAGGTCTTTAGAGCTTGTCCCAAGCTATCAAATCCCATTTCCTTTTCTCTTCCCCTTTGCCCTAAAGAAAATCTCGTCGAATACTCCTGATTTGTTGCATAACTCCTTTAGGAGCAGGAAGAGCTGAAAACATGAAAATGGGTATAGCCTGTAGGACAACCTTTGTAAGCACAAGATGCCCCACCTAATTCAAAGACCTGTAAGTCCATTTCCTGAATTTTCCCTAAATTTTATTAGTTACCGACTCCCACACTCCCTTGCTCAGAGGTTTGTCAGTAAGAGGCATTCCAAGGTACTTGTAAGTTAACCGATCCCTTCGAAACCCAAGAATTCTGGTGAGGTTCCTCTTAATAGCAATGTCAGTGTTAAAAAAGAACACCTTTGATTTTTCAAGGCTTACCTATGTACCAGCAGCCAATGCAAAGGCGTTCAGGATTTCTTTGAAAATTATAGCTTCCTTGACCGTAGGAATCCCCTGCAACATTATGTCACAAACAAATTGTTGACGAGTGGAAGCAGCACCATCAGGGGTGAGTTTCAGACCCTAGATTCTTCATTCAGATTTTTCCATTTTGATCGCTCTGCCTAGCCCTTCCATCATGAGAACGAAGAGGAAGGGGAGAGCGTATCCCCTTGCCTAAGACCCCTAAAAGGCGTAAAGGTTCTAGAGGGAGAGCCGTTAAGCATAATGGAGAAGCTGGTCGTGGATACAAGGGCCATAACCAATCTTATCCAATTGTGGTCGAAGCCATAAGCTCTTAGCACTGCCTTGATGTAAGACCAGCTTAGCTTATCATAATCTTTCACTAGGTCAAGCTGCATGATCATATCAGCTTACTTATTGCTCTTAAGAGAGTGTACAACCTCGTGAGCTTATATGATGTTGTGGAGAATCTATCTTCCTTCCACAAATCCAGTTTTCTCCTCTGAGATGAGAGCAGGAAGAAGAGGCTTGATTCTGTGAGTTATCACTTTGTAAATAATTTTGTACACCACATTACATAAGGCTATGGGTCTGAATTTATTCGGTGTCATAGCTTTTTCCTACTTTGGAAACAAAGCTATGAAAGAGGCATTAAGAGCTTCCAAAACAATTTTGGATCTTCTAGAGTCTTCCACAACATCAAGGATATCTTGTTTGACTATTTTCCAGCAAGCTTTGAAGAAGTCCACATTGAAACCATCAGGGCCAGGAGCTTTCCCATTTTTGCATCTCATTGATAACTTCACTAACCTCCTCTTCAGACACTGGCCTATTAAGATTTTGGTTGTCTTCCCTGGTTATAATCTTAGGAATGAACTTGGTGAATTTGTTAATGAATCAAGATCTATCGATGAGAGGCTCCTCTGCTATGCTAAGGAAGTGTTGAACTAGGACAGATTCCATTTCTTTGTGGGAGACGAGCTCTTTCCCTTGAGAATCTTTATTTTTTGAAATTTTGTTATGAGATCTGTGATCCAAGGTTGATCTATGAAAAAACTTTGTGTTTCTTTCTCCGTCTCTGATCCACTGCACCCTCGATTTATGTCCCTAGAAAATCTCCTCTTGCATTCACCGATCGTCCCATTCATTCTAAAGAGAGTCAGCTTGGCTTTTCCATTCCTCTGTAAAACCTTCCGAGAGGATGATCTGATTAATCTCCTGGAGTTTCTTCTCAACTTCTATTTTGGCTTTAAAGATATTGCCAAACTCTTTTTTGTTCGAATCTTTAAGCTTAGATTTGATGTGTTAAGCCTCTGCTGCAACATGAACATTTTAGTGCCTTGAATGGGCATATCTTCCTCCCACCATTTGTCAATATTGCTGGTGAAGTCAGGGTGAAAGAGCTAGACATTTTCAAACCTAAAAGGTCTGCTCCTTGATGTACCCATGAAAGTAGCTTCAAGTTGGACAAGCCAGTAGTCCAAGCCTCTGAAGGGAAGGATTAAAGCTGACATATTAAGGCCTATAAGAAGGAGGTCCTCTGAGATTATGAATCTATCTAGTTTAGAGGCGACTTGAGAAGCCCCTCCCCTCTTTTTATTCCAAGTAAAAGTGCCATTTACTATTTCAGTGTCCACTAGCCCCGTGTTATTCATTAAGTTCTAGAAGGAAATGGAGTCTCTGCCTAGTTTTCTGGTATCTCCTCTTTTCTCTACAAGAGATCTGATCATATTGAAATCCCTAGCCAGAATCCAAGGCATATCAAGATATCTCTCTCTCAGCTTCTCAAGGAAGGTGATAAGCTTAAGTTTGTTTTCTATTTTTTGAGGACCGTAGACATTAGTGATCATGTAGATCTCCTTATCGCCCAAAGTTTGAATCACCAGTGATAGATAGTTCCTAGAAGCTTCAGCATCCAAGATTCCAAGTTTTGGAGGATCCCATAGAGTAAGAATCCCACCTGCCGAGTTATTTGCTTTAACCTCTAGATACTCATACTTGATTAACCATTTGTTGTGTATCTCTCTGATCTTGTCCATCGAACATTTTGTTTCCTAAATAAAAACCATATCTGATTTTTCTTCTTTCATTCTACTGCTAAGAGTTCTTTTGTTTCCTTTTACTTCCTAGACCCCTAATGTTCAAGGTTGTAAGCTTCATTAAGAAAGGTTTGTAAAGGAGTAACTGATAAGATCCCTCATCTTACCTGAGTTAATCATAAGTTTCCCACATTCGATTAGCAGCTCATTCAATTTTTTTCTTCCCCTTTTCCTACCGGGGTTCTTGGAAGAGTGCATCGGTGTATCCTCCATTGTTTTCACTCCCATATTATCCTGGCTATCATGGTTTCTTTTGACTCCAGAACACTTCGTTTGTGATCTCCAGAGGAAGAGCTATTGAACCCTGTCAAACTCCTCTTTTAGCAGAGAGTCTACCCCTTTGGTGATTCCTTTCTCTAGAAACTTTTCTAGATCTAAATTCTCCCTCTCTAGAATCTCCTGCAGTTCATGGTCTTCCATTCCAGCCTCACTTGGGGTCATCTCGTGGTCCCTACTGAGCTCCATAATGCTCGGAATATCATCCTTTTTTTGTTGTTTTATGGTATATCCTCCATATTAATTAATTTCCAAAAGTCAAATATAACTTTTGACTAAATTAATTTTTATCTCTTAAACTCTCCTTATTATTAATTATTTTTTTGAACGTTGGACCGTTGCATTTCTGAGATATATTTTAGGAACCTGTTGATCTTGCTCGTCAATGTAGTCCTGATGATGAACCTAGATTGAGGTTCGAAACCCGTTGACCAATAATCCTTCATGTGATTTTCCATAAGATCTTAATCATTATACCATGAATCACAGAAGCATCCAATCTGAGATTTTAGCCCTATACAGAAGGGAAGTTGCAAAGAATGGATATGTTCAATGCTATCGTCGGCATTAGACAAAGCGGCAAGAGTTGTATGAATTTTGTATGGTGTAAATTTCCCGTCACAAATGTTCTCATTGTAGGAACATCACTCTATAAAGCTTCAATATTTGTAGGAATGGGGTGAAAAGAGGAGGAATATATGTAATATCATAGACAAAGGGGCAAGAGTTGTATGAATTTTGTATGGTGTAAATTTCCTATCACAAATGTTCTCATTGTAGGAACATGCATGGGCTAATACACATGCATCCTTGAAATTAAAAAATTTCCAAGTAAGATCGACAATTCTATATTGTGTATTTGGTAATTTAGTTTCTTTAGATTTAGATTAAATATGACAATCTCACTGATTTAGATTGTAAAAACAACAAATATTTTGTTTCCCGATACCTCTTATATATATGTAAAATTCATTTTTGCATTACATATATTTCAAAATACATATCAAATAAGAGTTACACTCTATATAAAAAAATTAATTATATGAAAGCTCTCAAAACATGCACTAATGCTTGAATTTATTAGCTAAATTAATTTTATTATCATATTTAGAACAATGAAAATTAAAGATTAAAAAAAGTTTACTAATAAATTTAAAAAATTTTACTAAAATTAAAAATTTAATAATCTTTAACATTTATAAAATGGAAATATCACATTTACATTCAAACACTTTCACGAAATTAAACATAAAATTGTATTCGTTAAAAAATTAATTCCATAATTCTATAAAATGTAAAATAAAAATTATACACATATAATTAAATAAAAATTTTAATAAAATACCTTAAATCATAGAATCTAAAGGAATAAAATTATGTTCCTTTAAATAAGTAGTATCATGTTTTTCATGTGTGAAACCATTGCATTATGAAAAATTAAAAACAACTAACTTCCAATATATTATTAGAAAAAGAAATGCCAAATTTTTAAAATGTTTATTTTTATATTTTCAATATAATCAATAATTTTTCCCTTCCGAAATAAAATTATTATAAAATAAATATAAATAAAGAAGCCATTTAAAAAAAAGATAAAATAGATTTTATTTTTCCTTAGAATATATTTAAGGATAAAATAAACATGTAACAACGATGACTAAACACATCCACCAACGAGTCCTTGGCTTTCAAGAAACCTAAACTAAACAAGGAGTTAAAACACAGTAATTATGATATGCTTAAGACTTCATCCTTCTTCGCTTAAGACTAACCTTTTGGAAACATGGAAAACTGTTGTCAATTAGACTGCAGCTACACGGCGAAATATAAGGGATTTCCAAATTCATCCTCGATTACAGCCGGCCCTTCCTCATCCCGTCCAAGCAGCCCAGAAAAGGGCGGCCCATCCTCATCCACGTCGAACAACTCGCTTACAGACGGCCCATACGCCTGAAACAGGTCGCTTAGATCCGGCCTATCGTCATCTGGCTCAGGCGCCACTGCAAGTTCTTCAGTCATGAGTTCCTGACAAACTCCTAAAATCCTCCAATTCAGTTGCGCTGGTAGGGAACTCCTCCACCGCCTGCTCCGGGGTGACTGGATATTTGTCGTCAAGGGATGATCCCTCTTTCAAATTCATCAAAACAATGCTCACAATTTTCTCCACAAATTCCCAATGGTCGCTGAAAAAACAAACGGGTTCATTAAAAGATAGCCATTCGAATATTTCCTTTATTGATTTCAAGAATATTTCAGATTGAGTATATCAAAAAAAAAATCCAACAAGGATTGATTAAGTAGGAGAAAGCGAGAGATGAGTAATGCATTTACCTTTCCTTCATTTTGAATGGGAGGCCTTGAAGACATGAGGCTCTTGCCAGGGCATGCTCCCATCTTTTGGTCTTTTCGAGGGGTTCTCTCCCTCTGTGTTTTTCAAAGGCCTCCTGATAACAACCTTTCTCAATGCGACGGAGAGCCGCAGGATCAACGTCACAGAAGACAGGAATAAGCTTCCGTCTGGATTTGATAATGAGATCCAATTCATGCAAGCACCATTTCGATTCTGCATACCCCTCCGAAAATATCGCAATGTGAACAGAGGAACTTTCAATCGCTGTTTCAATTGCTAATTCGAAATCGTCTCCGTAGGAAATCTCGTGTTTATCGAAGAAGACGCGCAGATTGGGATCTTTAGTTTTGAGTTGATGATAAATGGAGCTGGCCAGGCTATTCTTCACGTCCTTTCCCCTGTGATTTATGAAAACGTTGTATTGCAGCCCAGGATTTTGCTTCATCATACCTACCTTGAAAAAAGGGGAAAAAATGGTTAGTTTCCAGTGTGAGAGAGATGGAAAGAAGCAAGGCGAAAAAATGAGCAAAGAAGCAATGGAAAGAAGCAAGGCGAAAAAATGAACAAAGAAGCAAGGACCACCTAATTGGAAGTTAGGTCTTACTGGGACTCGTGTAGCTGTATGTTAAGCTGCTGCCTATAGTCATATTATTTTTAATTCAGTGTACGACCGGTAAGGTATGAGACTAATAGTAAACATGGAAAATAATAAATTTGGAGTATGTTAGGTTGGACATCCTTATAGGCATTGGGGACCCACGACATTGACTTTGGAGGGGGTCCCTGCTTCAACGAAACTGCAATCTGAATAAGTTCATGCTATTTCTCAAGAATTGGGTAAATAGGAGAAAGATACTCTTGAATTATCCTATATTAAGTATTTAATGTTGAAAAATATTACAGAATATATAATTTAAAAGTATATGATTGTGGGTATTATTTAATAATTTAATAATTATCATTCGGATAGTTTAACGAGGCGGAGGAGTTGCTCGGATAGTTATGGAAATTCAGGTCATATTTGGAGAAAGTCCGGTAAAGATTTTTGTAAATCCAAGTTATAGTTATTAAAAATTTTAGGTGAAGTTTTTGATGGTGTTGAATCCATTTCTACCATAAAAAATATGATTCAAACAGTGTCTCTACAAGATTTTTTGAAAATTTTTTGCCTGGTCACTTTTAACCCTCTGACAATTCCTCTGCCTCTTTAAACAACTCCATTATGATTATGATTATGGGTATTATTCAATAATTCTTTTTTCCTTCCTCGAGGCTTGAGCTGGTATGTATAATAATATTTTTTTTAAGTTGGTTTTGTTTTTTTAAAAAGCAGATTTTATATGGAATTTCAAAAAAAACACACAGATGGCTTCAACTTTTTCACAGGGAAATTAGCTACGTTGACCATCTTTTGGAGTCATATCTTGACCAAAAATTAAAATTTTTAATCAAATCTAATGATACTTAAAACATTAAAATGTCATGATGTCCCCTAACATGCCCAGAAGCTGCTAAAGCACTAATCATCAGACAATTCTACTGAGGCTGGATCCTTTCCAGTGGATCCCTACTAGGTTCAATGAGAGATACATGGAATATGAGTAATGGGAGATACATGGAATATGAGTTTCAATTCTGGCTAAATACCCTATCACCTGCTTCATGTCAAGCTTCACCTGTTTTATGTTCTGACAGAGCAAGGGACGGAGCAAGGCTAGCTCTCCCTCTGTCTACAAGGGGTCTTCTAGTGCAGTCACAAATGAGATGGGAAAAAAATGAGTGGGCGGGTATCATTGGTTTAGTATTTGCATGTGAAAATCATCGTGGCCAACTCTTGGGCATCTCGGTCAGATGTGGGGAAAATACAAAACTGAAGGTAACCCAAAATCAAGCGTTTTAATGTACATGTCTCGTTTGAAGGATTTTGTCCCCTTTTAATCGACGTACACCATTATTGAAGTTATAAATTTAAAAAAATTATAAGTGGAGAGCAAAACTGACTTATTAAATCACGACCTTAAAAAGAAAACTCCAATTTTATAAGTTTAACCTACTCCCGTTCCCTGTTGAGTGAGTATCTCGAAGCTTCTTAAATGCATGTGAAAGTCCAACACTAAAATCTAGCCTTCTCAAGACCAAATTTTGGTATCTCGCGGCAGCCGACACGGGAAGTAAATCCGTGAGTCATTGCCTAATTTTCGAATTAAATAAGGAGTTGTCTTTAATGTTATTTTTTGGAAATTTTTAAGGTAGGTTTTTTTTGGTGTAATTTTTCTAAAATTTCACATAAATTTATTGAAATCACAAGATTGATTAGTAATCTTGTGCAATCGAAGTGTCTTAAAAAAATTTCATAGTGCTGAATCCATATATACAATAACAACTCCATTAAATAAGTCATAAAACAGAGATGGAATAGCTTACTCTCCTAGGTTAGGACATTTTATATATATATAGCTGAAAGGGAAATAAAAAATAAATATGTAAAGTTAGGTATGTTTAGCAAACTAATTAAAATTATTAAACATTAATGTTTATAGTAATTAAAATTAAAAAATAATAAATAAAATTCGAGATACTTGAAATTAAAAATTCATTCCATATTATATAATGTAATATTATATCTGGCTAATAAGCCCATACATATTATACTGTTTTATGTGTTTATATGGACAAATACATGATCAAATTTTATATATTGGTTTTAGATTTACCGCCAGATGTGCTGTGACCCACAGACGCAACTCGATGAATACCATGCTCTGAGAGTCCAAAAATGTCATTTTTAGCGCAGCTCAGATCCACGTCAACCTTAGGCGCCACATCCTCGCACCGATCTCTCCAACCACCATCATGCTCTGAGACTCCAGTGATGATTGACTGAACCAAAACAGCTGAAATCTCCGTTTTACCGCCAGATGTGATGTGACCCACTCGATGAATACGATGCTCTGAGAGTCCAAAAATGCCATTTTTAGCACAGCTCGGATCCACGTAAACCTTACGCGCTTCATCCTCGCACCGATCTCTCCAACCACCATCATGCTCTGAGACTCCAGTGATGATTGACTGAACCAAAACAGCTGAAATCTCCGTTTTACCGCCAGATGTGATGTGACCCACTCGATGAATACGATGCTCTGAGAGTCCAAAAATGCCATTTTTAGCACAGCTCGGATCCACGTAAACCTTACACGCCGCATCCTCGCACCGATATCTCCAACCACCGCAAGCTATGTAAACATTGCAGGCGCTGCAAGTGTATGCTTTCCCCTTTAAATCACCCGTCACAATTTTGAGTTTGTGATTTGCGTGCCAATGGTAGTCGAGTACTTTAGGAAGCGCCATACACAAGGGATGGAGCATTGTGTTATGCCATTCAGTTTCGAACACAAAACCTTTCATCACCTCGCAGCAGACACTGCAGTGATGCCTCAGAAGCGTCTTGGAACGAAACTTGATGATCACGTCGCTGTGAAACGGGTGTTGGATGGCGTCAGGGAGGGCGGCGCAGACGTCGTGCAGAGTGAAATTCTTACACTTAGAACTAGAAGAAATCTTACACTTGTAACCCCTGTTGGCTCCGTATTCTTTGCATCCGCTGCATGTGTAGGGCGGAAGACCCTCAAACAGCAAGAGCTCATGGTCATGGCGGGGAAAGTTAAACAATACTTCCTCCCCTCCCTCTCCCTGCTTTTCATCATCTCTGGCGGTTGGATTTGAATTCGGCTCCGCCATGAAGGAGGCGCAGTCTTAATTAATGACAGACCTATTTTCTCTCTCACTAAATGCGAAGGTCGACGATATTCGGATCGCTGGGCCAGAATTATGGCTGCATTGGCTTAATTATATAAACTGGGGGAAGAGCAGGTTTCAACGCTCGTGCTATATCGCTAATAAACAGAGGTATTGGTAAGGGGGTGGCCTCTAACCTAAGTCTCCCGTCAACCAGACAATACGAATTACGAGGAACTAAACACGAATCGAATCACGGGGAACCAAACACGAATCTTCTTCCTGATATTGGTGGTTGATTCTCCAACGCGTGTTTGACTTGACCAACCCGTGATGCAAGTTGGATATTTTAAAAGACCAAGTTAGGAATAGACATTGATAATGATAATGATTAGTATATGAATAGATAGGAGAACTGTTGTTAATTATTACATGATATTTTAAAAGACCAACTTACGAATAGACATTGATAATGATAATGATTAGTATATGAATAGACAGGAGAACTGTCGTTAATTATTATATATGAATGTAGGATGCTTTTTAATAATTATGGAGGTTAATTTTTGGAGATAGTAATTAATGAATTGTCATAATTCATTATGAGGGCGTTCTCTCTATGGTATTTGATGGGCAAACACTGTTTACTGCAACTAATCAGGGAATTTTAATTTTCTTTGTTGCGACTATTTAAATTTGACAAGTGATTAATTTTCATTCCTCCTTACTGCGTGGACTTAAGATGTGTGGCTATTTGAAGGTTATGCTAATGCCCATAGGGCTTCTCATTTACAGAGGCAGAGGAATTGCCCGGACAATCAAAAGTGGCCAAAATCTAGTTAAAAAAAAAATTGAAAAATCTTGTAGAGGCAGTGTTTGAATCATATTTTTGATGGTGAAAATAGATTCAGCGCCATCAAAAACTTCTAAAGCACCTAAAATTATGAATTTTTACATCTTTTATTTTGATTTACAAAAATCCCTATGAGATTTTTTCAAAATATGACTGGCATTTCCATAACATTCAGAGAAAAAGCATAATCTTTAGACTATGGCCTTCACAACAGGTGGTGGGAAATTTCATAAACGCACTTTGAGATTCGTTCCCTTCTTCTCGCCCAATGCACATGCTAAATCCTGAGCCACTCGCATTTGCACATTAGCAGCAGTAACAGTCATTCGTCCTCTGAAGCGTTGCGGCCAACACCACCACAGCTTCTGTCACCATCACCGTCATCCGCTACATTGTCTAAAATAAAGCTCTTGGGATGTGATTTTTTTAGGGCCTGTCGTGTTGGAAAGGATGTCGAAGGACTCTTTATACTGCTTCCACAGTGTCATCTCCAACTGCAACAGATGAAATTGCTCAAGGGAGAATACCCCTTTGTCTTTGGTAAGAGCTATGGCCAAATGTACAGGAGCATATTGGGTGTGACCAGATTATGTATCGATCCCTACGCTAGCTCCTCATTTGTTTCGTGTGTAAATTTGTCGGGATTCCACTAAAGGAAGTGTTGATTTCATTCTTCAAAATGAAATTGCAGATCAATTGGATGGAAGACCCAGGTTTCGATTCCCTTGTCCGTGTACATTGGTCTGAAGAAAAGGATGAAATGATGTGCCTTTCCTCCATGGAAAGGATTCTGTACAAGCTTCGAAACCTAAAAGCAGTGGTTAAAAGATGGGAGCAGAGGAAGAAGGTGAGCTTGAAAAAGAGTTGATAGAAATATAAAAGGCCCTTAAGCCACTACATAATCTTATGGCCACACACTCCCCGTCTGGTGCAGTGAAGGAACAAATCCATGCTCTAGGAATGAAAAAGAAGAAGATACTCCAAGTTAAGGAGATCACATGGCATTTAAAGAGCAGAGTTACTTGGATCCGGGAAGGGCACAAAAACACAAAGTTTTTCCACCGATACGCCAATCATAGAAGGAAATTGAACACCCTATGGGAGATAGCCAATGTCGCTGGAAACTGTTACAACAAACAATTGGAAATCTCTGCCCTTGCGGCCACACATTATGAACAAGGCCACACAAGAATGGATTTGGAGGATGCGGAATCGCAGGTCTGGGCGGTAAGTAATACCCATCAATGTTTGATGACGAGGAGAATATGGAGCTGTATAAGCCTGCCACGGTGGAGGAAATGACCTGGATCATAAAATCGATGAAGGGAGACAAAAGATCGAGCCCAGACGGCTAGATAGTTGAATTCTTTGTCCACTTTCTTGACATCTTTCAGGAGGACCTTCTAAAAATGGTAGAAGAATCTAGAATTACGAGAGCTATACGTCCTCATATAAATTCTACGTACATTACGCTTATACTGAAGAAGACAAGGGTAGCCACTTTTGCTTATTATCATCCAATTTCTATTTGCAATCTTATTTATAAGATTATATCCAAGATAAACGCCACCAAGATTAAGGCTTCGTTATCAAAATTCATTTCCCCAAAACAATATGGTTTTCTAAATAACAAACAAATACATGATGTCGTGGCAGTTTCTCAAGAATGCATGCACACTATCAAGACAAAAAAGATGAATGTGGTAGTTATGAAGGTAGACCTCAAAAAGGCATACAACTTCTTAGATTGGGGATATATGAGAATGGTTCTTCATAAAATCAGCATAAGAACGAATGTGACTGAATGGATAATGGTATGTGTCACAACAGTAAGGTATGTTGTGGTAATTAACATGTATCCATCTCGGTTCTTTGGAGCTGGCAGGGGACTTAGATAGGGATGCTCTTTGTCTCCCCTCCTATTCATTCTAGCCATGGATGGCCTAAGCTTACACATCAAAAAAGCAGTGACTACAGGTCAGTTTGAGTCGTTAAAAATTAGCTATCAAATTTCTATCTCACACAGCTTCTTTGTAGATGATATTTTGTTGATGGGAATGGTCTACAGATTCAAATGGCTCGCTTTTTCCCAAATTTTCAAGAATTTCAGAAGAGCCACTGACCTCATTTTGAATGAGCTCAAATCAACCATTCTATATGGTTCCTGTAACCTGGATGATATCATATATATTCAGAGGAATTTCGGGGTGAAAGCGGACCATTTGGACACAGGAATGAAATATTTGGGATATCACCTAAAGCTGTGGAAATACAAAAATATAGATTGGACGTGGCTCGTGGATAGATTCCATATGAGAATAAAGGGTTGGGAACATCAATGCTTATCACTAGGAGGCTATATCACCCTCACTCAGTCAGTGCTCACGCAATTGGGGGTCTATTGGGCTCACTTTTTCCAAATTTCGCAGCTAATTTTAAATTCTCTCAACCGTATAATGGCATAATTCATTTGGTCGGGGGCAAGGAAAAGCTTCAAATATCATCTGGTCAAATTGGAAAAGATCACCGGACTAAAAAAGCTTGGAGGATGGGGTATTATAAATGTCAGACGTTTTGGTTGGGCATTGTTGCTAAAATCGTCATAGAGGGGAATTTTCAGTAAAGGCATATGGGGTGAGTTGATTTGCTTCAAATACCTTAAGAATAAGTACTTCACTTGCTGGATGAGACAGGGATCAATTGGAAAAAAAAATGGATCAAAGATCTGCTGTAGTTTCAACAAGGTAAAAGGGACTTTTTACAGAACATCTCATGGTTGTTCGGCATAGGAAACATGATTATATTGGGAAAATATTGTATATTAGGTACCAGCTTGGATTCACTTGGTTCAACAGAGTTAATAAATTGCCTAATTAAAAAAGGCATCCTTGTTTGGAACCAGGTTCTCTGAGAACGGATTGACAACATTCTAATATGGATGGAACCCAACCAACTGAATCTCATAGGGAAATTTGAGCAGGAATGGATCCAAATCATAAAATCATTGAAGGGCACTAGAGTTTGTTATCACATCAAGGGAGACAGGATTGCTTGGATGGGAAAAAAGAAGAAATCCAGAGAGATAGAAGTGGCAGAGCACTATTTGAATATCTGCATGAAGGAACTACAGATCTCTAACAGGTCTTGGTTCTATAAGTTCTCGCATACACACCTCCCTATAAAGATAATCATTTTCCTATGGTTGACATGGTAGAATAAGAACCTTACATGGGAGAATTTACAAAAGAGGAACCAACATGGACCGAGGACATGCTACCTATGTAGGAAGGAAGGAGAGGATAATAGACATTTATTTCTACATTGCCCAAATTTCGTTAGTATTTGGAAGCAATTCACTACTAACATGAAAATACCATATATTCAATTTAATTCCATAGATGATTTCTTAAAATGGTGGAGTACTCAGTGAACCAAATGGAGGACACTCTCGCTTGTTGTCTTCTCAGAAATTTGGAAATGGCGCAATCAACTTATATTTGGAACAAAAAAGTGGAGAGAAGATATGATTTGTGATTACATAGAAGGATGGATCAATTTTGTTTTTGGGAATGGAACCTTGAAGAAGAATAAGGAAGACAAGGGGATGGCTCTCGGTATCACATACCCAGTAGGGTTTTTTGATGGAGCTTCATAAGGAGCGAGATACAAATGTGGAGTATGGATAAATTTTTCTGAAGATCAAGAATTCTGGATACACTGGTATGTGGGAGAGGGATCGAGTATGAAAGCAGAAGCTATTGCCTTGTGGGGGTTAATATGCTTTACTAAATTCATGGATATCCCACAAATCAAAATCTATGGTGATTCCATATGTATTGTAGAGCATATTTTGGGAAGGAATAATATACAACAGAACACCTTCAAGGCTGGTTAAGTTGAATACAAAGGCTATGGACCACACTCCATCATTCTACCATACAACACATCAGCTGAGTCTACAACAAAAAGGCAGATGGGATGTCAAAAAAGGGGCTACTGGATGCACAAGATGGAATGCATATTCAGATAAAAATGGGCACAAGGATGATAGAAGCAGGAAACATCGACATGCCTGGATAATGCACTCCACACTTTGTCTACTGAGCTATGAAATAGCACATATAAGTATTTTCTAACAACTTTTTGATCTACTTTTTGTATATGTTTTGTATAGGGTCTATGTATTAAAAAGACATATGGATGACTACTTTATATGGAGACAATTCTAGACAAATGCTTGGAATTTAGCATTTCTGTTTCATTCTATGAAACAGAAGATTATATAGGAATTGGCAGAAGCCGTTAATAGTGGCATATAGTAAGTTTTCCGATCAATCAGAGATTGGTTGATCTATAGGGCATATGGTGCTATTATGTAATCGTATATATGTACTATTTTATATAATACAAAAACTGGGGGTTTTTCCCCACTGAAAAAAAAAAAAGAAATTGCAGATCAATTGGAGAATATGTTGAAGGGCAGACTGATTGCATCATCCCAAGGTTATTGATAGAAGGGGTTTTGATTTTCTTGTTGGACGATGAGAGGATGGGGGTGCCGCTGGTAGTGGAGATCCTAACCGAGCATGCACACTTTATGTGGGAGAGTCTGAACAAAATCTGGACTATCACGGATGACATGGTTTCGATCCTTAGATATATCGACCACCACCTTTCAATCTTGGAAACCACCATGTGGCGAACTCAGGTCACCAATTAAATAAATAAAGAATCCTACTCTTGTTTTTTGTCAAACCCTTGTATTAAAGTGCATGTGAATTATTCATTGCATTTAAATGGGTTTTTATTGAAGTCAGAGATCACGGTTTCGGTTCCCTAGGGTAGTCCTCCGCTCTCGTGATTAATATGTTCTCTATCTCATTAAATTTGATGGAGCTAGATCTACATTATTGTTAACATTTGCAGCTTATTCTACTCCCCCTTACTGGATCTCACGCAATATGTTGACCAAAATAAGAATGGAAAATTGAAGCTCTTCTTTCAATATTGGAGTTTTTTTAGAGCATTAATTGGCATTTTTAGCTAGATAAAATAAGAAATTAATTTTTCTGTCATGGTATCCTTGGGTCAAGCTTTGAGGGTCTCACATGGTATTTGAATCGTTATTCTCCAATCTAGAAAATGCGATAGATGGGCACAAATAAATAATTAAGCAAACACAAACAACAGTTTGAGGGTAAAACAATGTGAAACTTCAAAAGCATTGTATTTTACAAAGTAAATGTTTACTTATGTACACTTCTTATATAGCTTATACATAAGCTAGATATATAACTGGGTGGGCTAGCTTGAGTGTGTTGGCATAAGCAGGGTCGATCTCCAGGTTGGTTGCCTCTGTTGTGTGCCTCCCTATATGTCTTGCTAGATAGTAGTCATAGTGTTCATCATGTTCAAAGGTTTAAGAATTATGCTGGAACCGTTTTCGAGAGGTGAGAAGCCAGTTTTAATGGTTCTCCCGTTACTTTTTCACTAGGAATTCCAGTGGGAGCTTGGAAAAGTTGTTTTAGTGGGAACTTGGAAAAGTTTGGGGAGCTTTAAAGACTATTATTTTTGGAGTTCTGGCATTCCCTAGGGTTGGGGAATACAAAGCCTATAGATAAATACGTTGAAATGCCCACAAAACATGAGCCTATGTTGAAACCTTTGTAGTAAGAAAAGCTAAAGACATCTTTAACATCGATATCCTTAATTGAGAAACTGGATCAATCTCTTGATGGGATAGGTTAAGGAAGCATGTACGAATGTCAAGTTGATGAGTATTTCTTTTGTTTTTTTATGTATATACATCGCAAAAAATCATGTGTGCATATTGTATGTGGCAGTCAATGCTTAAACATTACAGTGGTTTCTTCTCGTAAGGATAACTAGAGAAACATGTCAGAGAACTCATAATGAGTGTGTGCATATTGTATGTGGTAGTCAATGATTAAACATTAAAGTTGTTTTTTCTCATAAGAATAACTAGAGAAACATGTCAGAACTAATAATGAACTTGACATTTTCTATATATAAAAGGGAGAGAGACACCGAGAGAATATATTTATACATAAGAGAGATTATTATATATTTATGTATTTAAATTGATTTTAATATTGAGTTTTGGAATCAATATAATTTTGATTATTATATATATATAATATTAAAAAATAGTTTTTTTTTTTTTTAATATATAGAGTATTATCATCTTTGATTAGCTGTTTTCTATAAATTTTGGGGAAACTTCTAGCTGTCCCATAAATAGTACCCAGGGTCCCAACGTTTCCACGTTCCAGAAACTCATACAACATAAAAAATATGCCATGCCATGACAACAAAAGCAAACATCCCACAAGTTAATTATCATAAAATTTGATTTATTAATATTGTTAATATGTAAGCCCTTGAATGAAGGAGGTCTGAACTTTAAGGATCTCAGTCTTCAAAACACAGCCATGGGAGCCAAGATTTTTTGGAAAATCATTGGTCCTCATCCAGGCTGGGCGAAAAGAGCACTATGGAAGAAGTATTTTACTGGGGTGCAGAAAAGATGCTTGGACAATTCCTTGCCCACTATTGGATCGTAATTGTTAAAACTCTGTCACAAAGCAATTCCTCTCATTAAAAACAACACGTTTTGGATACCCGGCAATGGAAAAGAAATCAGTCTCTGCGATTACGGTATCATGATGTACCCTCCCTTGTCGAGCAACGGCTCCCTTCAAGACCTGTGTTCGTGGTTGGATGGCGCTAGGCTCTTTACACTTTGGGACGTCTCGGCTTGGAAAGGCAACACTTGGCTGCGTTGGAACCTGCTGCCCGTGCCAGCTGAGTTGACCAATGATCGGGACACTCTGCTCACGCTGTTGAATGGGAAGGCACCTCTGCGTGTAGGGAAGAAGGATGCCCATGGCTGGGGAGCTAAGCCTGGAACACATACAGTAGCGCAAGGGTATAACTCATTGCAGGAGCATCCACATGTTCCACCAGATCCTATTGTGTGGAAGGGTTTATGGAGTTACAAGACCATGCCAAAGGTGGACTTTTTCTGTTGGCTGTTATGCCACAAAGGAATTCTAACTGATGATAGGTTAAAGAAGAAAGGATTCCATGGACCCTCATGATGCCAATTGTGTTGTGACAACGAAGAGAATGCCCAACATTTAATGTTGGAATGCAAATACTCAGTAGAAATCTAGCAAAATCTCTTGAGCCTCTGGAAAAGAGTGTTCATCTTGCCAATTTCTATCTCTGATCTATTTGCAACCTGGGGAAATTTTTATCCAGAAACACTTCCAAAAAATGAAAGCTTTAAGGCTGCTTGGCTCTCCTTGCCAAAATTTATCTGCTGGCAAATTTGGCTTGAGAGAAATAGAAGAGTTTTCAGAGATGAAGGGCAAAATCTGAAATTCATCATAATCAAGATAAAAAGTCAATGGAAAGAAAGTCTAGGTGAGAATTTATCGGATTCGAACCTAAGTCAGTAGGACTTAGATTGGGGCGCTTCGTTGGATCTCTATTTCTCTCGAGAAATAAGACATCACAAGGAAAAAAAGGAATGGAAATTAGAGGGAAGGAGAATGAACTATCAGAATGGCTCACCAGACAATCCAGACATACCTTGTTCTTTGATGGGGTAGCGAAAGGAAACCCTGGTATGTCAAGGGCAGGAGGAGTTATAAATAACAAGGAAGGCAGAATTGTGACTAACTTTGCTTGGGGACTAGGGTACTCCACAAGTATCCAAGCTGAAACCTTAGCACTTCTTCAAGGTCTCAAGCAAGACAAGGCCCTTGGTTTAATAGAGGTAAATGTTATCAGAGATTCTCAGCCCATTATTAAAGTCATAGTGGAGAATTCTCCTCCTGCTAGTCTTAGATTAGCTAGAGTGGTGTCAAGAATGAGAGTTTTGGTGAAATCTATTCAGTCTGTTAATTTCTTTCATGTATTGAGGGATAACAATAAGGATCCTGACTCGGAAGCCAACAGAGCGGTGCCTCTTGTAGCTGGCTCTCTCTTAAGAGATGGGGTCAAGGAGTGGGACTCCATTCCATAATATTGTTCTCATGTTTTACTGCATTATACTAAATCAGTTTGTTTGTGTCCATAAGATAGGGAAAATAATGGAAATAGATTCTCTAGTTCCGAGTAAGAAACATTGGCACCCAAATCTTGGGGCCTTTGATCATCTGGTGGAAGAAAGTTCATGGGCCTGGCCTGAATTATTGTAACCAATGAAAGGCATTTTAGCCACAGTTCTAATATAAACCCATACCCATTCTTGTAAAAAAAAAAAATATTGTTAATTCAGTAAATTTCCCAACTACAAATAATGAATCCCAATCTCACTACTGTTTTTATGCTACTGGTCGAAATATGTTTTCTTTTAATTGATTGAAGAGTTGACTTGTACTAACATTGCCTTATCCAACACCATGGGTTACTATCAAAGGTTTAGCAAAGATTCCTTTCTTCCGCCTGACAAGAAAAGAAAATGATAATATCAATGTTATTTTAATGACAAACATAAGATTTGACCATTTCCCTGAACTCTATTGGTGGGATGTTTTCTAAGTTAAAATCAGCGAGTCATTGTTATGACAACTGCTCAAATAGTTGGTAGACCACAACTCATGGAATATATATTTGATATTTCAAGAAGAAATCAAAATATACAGATATGTGCCTATACCAAAAATTGGAGGTAAATTTTGGATTCTCTTTCTCGATATATATAAAAGAATAAATTGGTAAAGGTTGGAAACTTTCTATTAAGTAAATAGAAAGTTGCATTGTTACTTCTAAATCAGAATAGCTCAGCTACGCTTACAAAAAGTCCTTTCACAAGTTCTAAATAGCCTTATTGTTCACACGCTGATACATGATACACTGGAAAAAAAACAGAAAACAAGAATATTTTCTGAAGCAGAGCTTAATCTATACTAAAAATGTTCCTGGGGTCATCATCTGTCAGCACAATATAATAACTAACACAAAACGGAATATATAAGTAATAGTACCATATGTGTGACCTTTACATCCACCTCATTTGTAATGCTGGTGGTGTCAGGATATGTGGGCACAATTCAATAACTTATATAAACAATAATAAGCCATAAGTGTGACCTTTACATCCATCATGTTTGTAATGCTGGTGTCAAGTTAGGATATGTGGGAAAAATTCAATATTTAACCAAGAATATTAATCCATATGTGTAACCTTCAGTGTCAACTAAATTAATAATCATTTACCAATCTTATATATAAACAAGTTATGGTATAGATTATTAAAAACCTAAATCTTATATATAAACAAATTATGGCATAAATTATTAAAAACCTAAATTTAAATGGTTTAATGTGTAAAATTTTTACACATTAATGGTTTTTTTAGAGCACTAAATTTATTTATATATTTTACAAATTTCATTAAAAGTATATTATAAAATAAATAAAAAAAGGAGT
>APFE031730105.1:29466-39501 GCA_000404065.3 Pinus taeda | reverse complement strand
ATTCCAGTGACGGAATCCGGCGGAAGAAATGAGGTTAAATCTTGATTTTTAGCAGTTAAAATGGTTTTTTAACTGCATATTTGGATTCAGCGCCCTGAAAAACCCCTGGGAGCCATCGATGGTGCAGAAACTAGCTATCAAACTTGGGATTCCAATGAATTGCTGCAGGATTTTGACCGGAAAAATCCGCCGAAAAAACTTTCAAAAAGTCGCATTATAGACTACTGCAATAAAAAAATGTGTTTCATTTATAAATTAAATGCATAAAAATTAATTAATGAACTCATTGTCACCATTATGCGAAGTGAAAACTATTTTATACGTACCAATTTATTAATTTAGGTTTCATACAAGAGGGACACCTATATGCCACCCAAGCCTGGAATTTGACGTTCCACAGAACCTTTTTTGGGTTTTAAAATATATTTGACGGTTTAAAAGGTTTTGGAAACGTTGAAAGTGACGTGTAAAAAAGTTGAACGGTAAATTTGATGTTCACAGATTTAACTTAACTCTCATATTTCATAGTAACCAATAACATTAGATGTAGCTTGGAATCGTCAATCAACCATAAAAATCATAACTATGGAAATCCCATATCGGTTGTAGAGATGCTAGTGGGGTTGCACCACCTGATGGGGATTAGACGTGATCTTCCACATTCATTGCGTATATTTCAAGAGACGTGGACCATTAAACATGATCCCCTCTGGTATCTTCAAGGGATCTCAAACCATTTACTTCGCCACCGACCCTTTACGCGTAGCTGAATCTCTTCAATTGAGCGGAGAGGAAAACGATATATGATTATTGCGTAAATACAGCTTCCTCTTAGCACTCAATCCTTCTTTCTGGAATGAATAATGGTGATCGAAAGACTGAAAAACACTGCTTTGGATGGCGAAGAATTATGTACTTCTCTTTCGAGCCCAGGAGTTGTTAGAAAGCAAGTAAAGGTCATAAGAAAGAAAGGAAAGGTCATATATATGATTAGGTATATAACTGTCCGTCAAGGAGGGTCTATAGCGATTAATGCAACCACTTTGAATTTTGAATATTTAATTTTTGTTGTTGATCATTTTTTTATCTTTATTATTACTATTAATCTATGTCTGATCTTGCGTTCCCTTCACTATAGTGATCTATAGGGAGAATTTTAGGGGTTAATATTAGCAAATAGGCTAATTCTCCATGCTTTTTCCAAAAAGAATTAGCCAATTGCTTTTTTTTTCCAAAAATTATTTGCCCAAATTTTATAGGATAAAAATATTTTAGCTTGAAAATGACCAATTTTTTGTAGAAACTATATAAAATAATTTGAAATTTGAAATTTTTTAAGACAAAATTTCCAAACATTCTATAGTTTAAATATTGGGGAGTAGTAAGATCCGCCAGGGTTTTTGAACTTTAGAATAAATTTCCATGGTTAAAATTTTCCCAAACGGTTTAGGTCTTAGGCATAGAAAAGGTAATGTTTTTCTCTTCATGGAACTATACTCCAGTAGAACCCGTCAGATGACACACATCTATCTATTTCTTGGGAGAATAGGGCTTGTGACTCCGATCCTTTCTGGCCGGTCTTCAATCACTATCTTCTGACTTCGCTGGATTCCAAAAGGCACTTCTCATCACCCTTGTTATGTGTACAATGAATATTGTTATTTTTCTTTCCCCAACTCCAGAATTTGCATCAGTTACATTTTCTCAAACCTGCAACAAAATTGCATAGAAGGAAATCACCATATCTCATGTAGGGAATCACCAGCTTCTTGCAACTACATAGTCTACTACTTCAACATTACAGGGAATCGACAACACCAAGGAAAGATTGTTTCGCTACCTCAAACACCATTTAGATTCTGGTATGTATTTTGATAACAATATATTTTCGTGGAAATCTCTCTCTATTTTGTGAACTTGATTAGATGAGGCACATTTTCAAAGCAAGTTTTACCCACAGGACATTCATATGTGAAATTAGAAACATGGAAAAAAATGAGAACAATTTAAATCTCTTTTGTAGAGTTTCGGGCATGATTTGGTTCGTATTTACAACTCAAACGTGGTATGATTAGATCTATTTAATGAAAAATGAAAACTATAAATACTTTTTTTTACTCTAGAAAGCTTCCTTTTCCTTACATGATTGAACATTTCAGCGTTGGATTCAATTGATCTTTCAGAAGAGTTTGGTCATTATGTAAAATATGTGCTCGAAATAGTTGCTACTGATTCAACCAGGTACTGTTTTAGACAAAATATGAACAAAATTGAAAAGAAGGAGATGTAGCTCACAGGTGTGGCCTGCACCTGGAGACTACACTCACAAAATAGAGAGATCACTCTCGTACACTCTATTACCATCAATGAAAGATTACATTATTTAAGTACAACTTTAGAAATCAGGAAGTTGCAACCAAACTCCTAAATTCTAGGAACAAATCCTAAACTAAGGAGATACGTTACAACTATGTAACCATTTCTCCATTAATACAAAATAATATTTAATTATTTTCAACTCCCCCCCTTAATGGAGAAAGGGTTCTCCTGGACTCCTAACATCCCTATAAACAATTCAAACTTCACTCGTGCAAGAGGCTTTGTAAAAATATCAGCCACATTGTCACAAGTTTTACAATATTCAACAATAATTTCCTTTGACTGTACTTTCTCTCTGATAAAATGGAGCTGAGTGTCTATATGTTTGGTGTTTTTATGGAACACTAGATTGTGTGCCAATTTAATGGTACTCTGGTTGTCACTTTTGATGGAAGTGGAATTCTTCTGTTCTTTTCCTGCATCATTGAGAAGCCTTCTCAACCAGATCGCTTCACATGTCGCTGCACACAATGCTTGATACTCAACTTCACACAATGACAAAGCTACAGTACTCTGCTTCTTACTACTCCATGCTATGACCCCGGATCCTATGTTGAATGCGTAACCTGTGATGGACTTTCGATCATCCAAGTTACCTGCCCAGTCTGAGTCTGAAAAACCTGCTAGAGTAACATCAGATACGTCAGTGTATAAAATACCATAATTAACAGTACCACAAAGATACCTCAACACGCTCTTTGTTGCTATCCAGTGACTTTCAAGCGGTTTTGACATAAATTGGCTCAACACACTAACAGAGTATGCCAAGTCAGGTCTGGTTGTTGTAAGATATATCAAGCTGCCAACCAGCTATCTGTACATTGTAGCATCAGCCTCTTTAGTGCCATCGTCACTTCTCAACTTCAGATTCTGCTGCAAAGGTGTCGTTGTTGATCTACACTGATCCATACCAAACTTTTCCAACAGATTTCTGGCATACTTCCCTTGGGTAAGGAAAGTTTGCCCAGTATCTCTGCATACTTCTAGTCCCAGATAGTAACAAAGGCTTCCGAGATCTTTCATCTCAAAAACTTGTGCCATAAGCCTTTTGATTCCTCTAATTAAATCATCTGCATCTCCTGTTATAATCATGTCATCCACATAGAAAGAAATCAAAATAATTTGCCCCTGATTATTGTACTTGCTATACAAATTTGGGTTATTTAAACTTCTATGAAAGCCATGCTCTAAAAAGAAAGAATCAACCTTTTCGTACCAAGACCTGGGTGCTTGCTTTAAACCATATAAAGCCTTTTTCAATATGCAAACAAGCTGTTCCTGCCCCTGCTTTACAAACCCTTCTGGTTGTACTAAGTAAATTTCCTCTTTTAAATCACCATTTAAAAATGCAGATTTAATATCAAGCTAGTGTAATTCCCAATTACATTTAGTAGCTAAAGCAATAAGTATTCTGATTGTATTTAACTTTGCTAAAGGTGCAAAAGTATCATCAAAATCTATACCTTCCTGCTGTGAATATCCTTTTGCAACCAGCCTACCTTTTAATTTCTCTATACTTCCATCTGCATTCATTTTTGGTTTAAATAGCCATTTACATCCTATGGGTGTTTTATTCTTAGGCAGCTCAACTAAATCCCAAGTATCATTTCTAAGAATTGATTCCATCTCTTCATTCATTGTAGTCCTCCACTCCTTAAATTGACTAGCTTCTTTATAATTAGTGGGCTCTACAATGTTCAAAACATTTGACATCAAAACATAGTCTCTCAATTTTAATGGCTTTTGAGTCTTCCTACCTGATCTCCTTGGTAGGGGACTTACCTCAAATTTGTTTTCTTCAGCTATAACTGGGCTTGCATTATCACCTTCTTCCTGTTCTTCTTTTTGCTCTTCTTTCTGCTCCTGCTCTCTTTCATCCTCGCTGCTTTCCTCCAACAACAATGGAATGTGCCAATCATCACCAATGTCATCTTTCCCTTCCTGTACCTGTTCATGAAACACTACATCCCTACTTGCAAATGTCTTACGAGACTCAGGATTGAATAATTTATATGCTTTAAATTCTGTGCCATAACCAACAAAGATGCATCTAACTGCTTTAGGGTCTAATTTCTTCCTATCAGCTTTGGGTATATGGGAAAATGCTTTTGACCCAAATACTCTTAGATGGTTTACTGCTGGTTTAAATCAATATAGAGCTTCAAAAGGAGTTTTGAAGCCAAGATACCTGGTAGGACTTCTGTTCTTCAAATATACAACAGTGTTAATAGCCTCTGCCCAAAAACTATTAGACAGACCCTTACCTTGTAACATGCTCCTTGCGCACTCCACCAAGGTTCCGTTTTTGCACTCTGCAACTCCATTATGCTCTGGTGTGTGTGGCACTGTAAACTGCTGAACAATCCCGTGAGATTTGCAGAATTTCATGAATTCCCCTAGCTTGTATTCTCCCCCTTGGTCAGATCAGAGAATTTTTATACTCTTACCAAACTTCTTCTCCACCAAGGTTTTAAATTCTATAAAGCACTGGAAAGTTTGACTTTTCTTACTCAAAAGATAAACCCATGAATATCTAGTGCAGTCATCAGTAAATAACAGAAAATAATATGCTCCTCCTAGCGACCTTGTCTGCATAGGTCCACATACATCAGTGTGCACTAGTTATAAAACATTTGTTACCTTCCTCTTATCATGCACAATAAACTGTTCTCTATGCATTTTACCTAAGGCACATCCATCACAATTTAACTGAATATTACGAAAGATAGGGAGCCCCCCAACCATACCTTCTTCTGCAATAACATGAGGTCCTGCAAATTCAAGTGACCAAACCTCTGATGCCAGAGTTGTTCGGTTGTCGATCCTCCTGCAACCATGGCTCTCTTTGGAATACTCTTTGCATCCAGTCTATATAGGCTCCCAACTCGCATGCCTGTTGCAACTATTTCATTCCTGCAATCCTTTATCACACAATGAGTCTTGAAGAACTCGACTTGCATATCTTGATCAGTCATCATGGATACAGATATCAGATTCTTCTTGATTCCAGGTACATATAAAACATTTTTAAGATGACTAATTTTTCCATTTGATAACTTGACTAGAATTTCCCCATAACCCTTAATCTCGTATCCACTATCATCTCCTAAATAAATTTTTGATCCATTTGTACTTTCTTCAAGATTATCAAAAAATTCCTTTTCACTTGTCATGTGTGAGGATGCTCCGGAATCAACATACCAAATATCATCCTCATTGGATGCTAAAAGGGCACAGTCGACTGTGAACAGTCGAAATTCATGACTGAAGTCTTCTTCTTCTTCAACAAAGTATCCTTTGTGCTTTGCACTTGCCTGCTTCCTCTTATCATCGACCTGCTTCTTATAACATTCATTCTGTATATGACCCTTCTTTCCACAATAATAAAATTTCTTTACAGAATGATTTGCAAGCATACCTTTATGAGAATTCTTCTGTGATGTACCTCCTTTCTGCTGTGATCGCTGCTGTGGCTGCTTTCCTCTGAAAGGTCATCGTTTCGCCATCAGCGCAATATCATCACTCTGGGGGTTCAAGTTCTACCGCCGCTCCTCCTCTTGCAGCAAGATCCCTTTCAGATCTTCAAATGTGGGGGCTTTCTCCCTTGCCGCCAATCCAGTGACAAACATCTAAAATTCATCATGCATCCCACTCAGTGTGATTGAGACAAGATCAGAGTCAGACACCGCCTCTCTGATGTCTGCTAATCCGTCTTTCACATCTTTAATTCGCGCAACAAATGCAGTAGCAGTCTCCCTTTCGTCCATCCTCATTGAAAATAACTTGCTTTTAAGCACCATAATTCGACTTGTGTTCTGGGTCTGATACAGATCTTGATGGTCGTCCAGATCTCCGAGGAGGTTTTACATTCTTTGATGTGCAGGATAATATTGTCCTTCATGGACATCTTCAACAAAACTTTCGCCTTGTTTTCTCGTTTCTCCCATTCTTGCTCCTGTGTCCCTGCGTTTGGCTTCAGCTCATCACCTGTAACTATGGACCAAGCATTCGCACCCTCAAGCAAGGTCTGGATCTTAAACTTCCAATTCGTGAAGTTAGATCCATCAAGTTTACCAGACTCGTGAAGGTAAGATTCCATCGTACTACTCATTCTGATCAGATAAATGAATCTACCAAACAATAAAAAAATGATACCTGTCAAATCGATCTGGCACTTCTCTACCACTAATCTACAGTATCTAGCAATCCCGCTCCAATGAGCAAATTCAGCGTTTTCAATATAGCCGACAAATCGATCTGATTAAAATTGATCGGATTTGCCTCTCCCGGATAGATCTGCAACTTTGCCGATCTACACCCCTTGCAAATTGCCAAACGAAGATGAGGCTTCCTGCAAATCTCCTTGAAGGTGGATTGGCGCTCTCCTGAGCACAAGATCAGCGCCAAGAAAAAATCCGTGCAAGGCAAATTTACTGGCGCGATTTTTCCCTTAAAATTCGCACCAATGCGGTATTCTGGCGCGCTGGCATGCTTAATTAAGAAACAGTCGCGCCAATCTAGACTTCTGGCGCACTTAATAGCCAGAAACCCGCGCCAACCCCCTTTTACTCAGGAAAAAAGAACTTCTGAGTCTGAGCCAAGTGTTCTGCAGTCCACCTGCTCAATTGAGCACAGAGCTTTTGTGTACATGCGGCCACAGAGGCACTTCAAGCCACACAGGAAATTCTACCACACAGGCAAGCTAGCTAGCTACAAAGGCACTTTAGCCACAAAGGTGATAAAAGATCAGGCTCACCGAATCTGAGCTCTGATACCAAGACAAAATATGAACAAAATTGAAAAGAAGGAGATGTAGCTCACAGGTGTGGTCTGCACCTGGAGACTACACTCACAAAACAGAGAGATCACTCTCGTGCACTCTATTACCATCAATGAAAGATTACATTATTTAAGTACAACTTTAGAAATCAGGAAGTTGCAACCAAACTCATAAATTCTAGGAACAAATCATAAACTAAGGAGATACGTTACAACTATGTAACCATTTCTCCATTAATATAATATTTAATTATTTTCAACTGTTTTGGGTTTGGGGCTTGGCTTCTGAAATCAAAACTAGACTTATCCTTTACAACTTACATCCTTTAATTTTGTTTTAAGAGCTTTTTCTTCCATAGTTTACCATTTTCTTGGCCAAGTATGAGAATGTTACAAATAACATTTGATTAAATCCTAGTCTTGAACATAGCTTCAGTGTTTTTTTGTATCTTGCAAAATTTCTTCACGGTCTATCGAGGTGATCGAGGGGTGCCTTAAGGTTGGGATATCAGGGGAGTGTTCCTTCAAATATTGTTTTGGATTTGATTGTTTTCTATGGGAGAGTTCCTTATTGTTTTGTAGTTTTATGAGGTTGTTCAGAATCACAATACATATTAAGATGGATAGTTCATCTCCATGGTGCTTATGGGACCATGTATGTGTTCACTAAACAAGACTTCTCTAATGTTTGCAATTTTTTTGGCAATTGCCTAATTTGATTTCTCCCACACGTAATGAATATCATGAATATCGACAAGAAAATTTTGAAAATCTCAAGATTGAAAAAATATTGACAGCCATACATTTACATAAAACCTAAAACAAACAAGCATATCCAAATTTTCATTTAATAGGCAAAAAAAAATATTTGAAATTCCAAGGCTGATTGCAACCAAATCTATTTATAAATATGTAATTGAAAGCTATATAACATTGCCTTAGCGTTAGACGCATGAATTTAAAAGTGCCTTAACCTTTACTCTTTAGTTATGAATAAGATAAATATTAACCATAATGATATATCCTTTGGAGTAGCTAAACTCATAGCTATTAATTATTTCCTTAATATATGTCGTCTTCTCTGAATTTAGCTATTAATTCTTGTGGCCTTCTTTAAATTTATGGAGATTTCGTGTTTTTTTAGTTTTAAAAATAATGGTAAAGTTTAATGGTTTCACATCATGTTAAAATCTATTTTTCATGGTTGGGGTTTGAATTTTAAAAAAGGGTAAAGTTGAATGGCTTTACATCATGTGAAAATGTATTTTTTACTATTAGGGTTGTTTTAGAATCTACTTTTTACTGTCAGATTGTTTTAGATGGTGTTGTTTTTCTTGAAAGGTTCGGTTGTCTTTACTATGGGTTGATAACTCTATGATAACAGGTTTTGTTATCTTTAGAATTGGGATTTAAAACCAAGGCAAATGTTGAAAGCAAAAAATATTGGTTATACATGCAATCATGAAAGCATATGAACTCAAGAGTAAGTGGTTTGCATTTGAAATCAATAAAAAATGTTGAAAGCAAGAGTTCATAACCAACTCCATGAGCAGATGACTAGCAATGTGTCCATGAGCCAACATAGGAATGCCAAAACCCCTAGAGTAGTCAAAATTTGAAATCAAAAGGCAAGTTGAACAAATTGACTCATAATAAAAGTATATCATATTTATAGTATTTTGCAACTAAATTGTATGCATTTTATAGTTCAAAAGGTTCTTTTAGTGAGATGTTTATGCAATTATTTACATTTTTTCTTTTAAGGGTTTTAAAATCCTTGTATCTATTTGGTTCAATGTCAATAGATCACCACAAAAAATAGAGGAAAATATTTTTTAATACTCCAAAGAAAATTACCTTCCAATTTAATCTACTTTCAAAACGATTCACACATGTTATTTACATGACTCAATGACATTGTGATATGTATGCCCTTATTTTATGTTTAGATGAATCTCAATGCAATTTTAGTTGGTTTTTCTCAACCAATTATTAATTCCACATAACGACTTCAACATCCACAACTTCACACCAAGCTTAAATGGTTTTGTTGAAAATGAAGTTTTGTACGTAATAGGTTTTTCCTAAGTAATGTGTATTCAAGACCACGTTAGTAGTAACTTAAGGATTAGACTTGGAAAATTTTATATATTTCATTTTATAAATAGAAATTCATGTTACAATGTTAAAAGCAATTCAATATTTTCACAAGATTCTCCAACTTTATTTGGGGAAAAATAGATTCTCCCATTTCATAATTATTTAGAATAAGAATGAATGTCAATCATGTTTTTTATTGGACAAACTTCTCTTCATTCACTTGGCAAGATGGGTCAATTTCATACCACAATAGTCAATCTACCTTGTCTACTCATACTCAATAAATTCAATGATACAATCAACTAAATTCAATGATACAATCAACTACATGACATATTCTATGAGTAAAATGCGCCAATTTTACACACAATAGTTAACGAATTTATCTCAATATATATTTATTGTTTTTTACTTTAATTTAACTATATTTAATGGCAGGGATTGTGAGCTATGCAGTCTTGTTTAGATTTTATTGGTTTTTTTCCATATTTTAACAATAGATAGTTATATAATATTTTCAAAATAGTAAGCAATTACTTTTATTACTTTAACAAATATATATATTTAAAGCTATTTTTATTATATTTAATAAAGGAAATTTTTTTTGAAATTTATATTAATTCTCTCTACTTATTGTGAATTAATCTTTTAATCAGATTTAAATTTTGCATCAACTTTATTTTTGGTGATTTAAATTTTAAAATGTATTATAGCTTAGTTTAACATAACAATCAAAATATGAAATTTCTGAAATGTTTAACTCCCTATTAAAATTTA
>APFE031730105.1:11765-24296 GCA_000404065.3 Pinus taeda | reverse complement strand
ATTTTATCATTATGTTCATAAATCACAATGTTTTTTGGTTAAAAAATAAACAATAATTATATATAATTTTTCAATCATTATAATGACCCAATTATTAATTTCATCTTTTTTTTACTGAATTACCTTGCTCGTCCCACTGCCCACAATGCCCTAAGGTAATTAAAATTTTTCATATTTAAGTACTTGCATTCTATATCGTATAGATTGCCATCAACATTGAATTCAAGTTCAAAACATTTGTCCTTTCTTCCTACCACTAGCATCAACACAATAACATGAGAATGATGAAGCCCAAACAGTCTACTGCATCATCTTCCTCAATCATGCAGTTTGGGAAATGATCCATTTTGTCAATTTTCAATCCCCAAGTCGAGTGTGTTGAATTCAAATGTACTTTATATGTGGGTCTATTGTGAGTCTCATCCAATGCATTCATCCTTATGATTTAATGAAACAAAAGGAAGAGAAAACTAGAAAATCTTCTTCGTCTTCTTCGGTCTTTCTACTTGAGTTTCTTGACAAAATATTAGAAAATAGGTATGAAAAAAGTATCCAGATATGATTAAATGTAAATAAATGTATGATTGTTTGTCTTATTCCTTCTTATTAATCACAAAGCTTGCTAAACATTGGTATTAGAAAAACTTGCAAACCCTATATTCATTGGTGTTAGTTGGAGATTCTAAGTAATCAAATTCTTGGTTTGTGTAGGGAAGGATAGATGACAAGCCATCTAGTGCAATTTCTAATCCTATTCCCAGGGTTTTAAGGGGAGGGAAATATGGTTTTCAATCCTATACTAGTATCGCAAGTTCAATATGCCAATAGTTGAAGCTTGTGCCTAAAGAACTAAAGCAACAATAGGGAAACTCATATCGACCCAGTAATCCTCCAAATGCCCAAATTAAGAGAAAAAAATCACTGAAGAGGAAGATCATTTCATTAACAGGTATGGTGCTTTTGCAAATGCTTCATTCTAGTCTCCTGAAAGTTTAATTGGTGTATATTTTCAATCAGTATTCAAATCCGAGACCTATCCTGAATTAATGGGCTATCCTACCACTGAGCTACCTCCCCTGTTAGAGTTCCTCCTCAATTCTTGTAGCCATATATATCTACTTTGTCCCGCTACCATATTGAAAATTGGATAGGAAAGGGAACAATACTGGGACCTTTCTCACCTAAATGGATTGATTTATTATGGAACTACATGTACCTTCATTCAACTAATGTGATCTAAAGGTGTGGATTGCTAACTCCTAACACCTTGATTTAAACTTAATTTTATCTCAATCCTTCCAGCCACTTCAATATACTTGGTCTATATGGCATGTTGACAAGTAGAGAAGCCAGGAATCAAACCCAAAATGTACTTTTGGCTACTGGTTTGCCTTATCATTGAGATCCATGCCCCTTTATTATGGGCACCCTTTAAGAGACCCTTTCATTATGGGAAACTTTAACAGTTTGATCTAAAGGTGTGGATTGCTAGCTCTAGGTTCCAACACCCTTCTTAAGCCACACTTTTTCCCAGGCCTTCCATTCACATCAACGTCATACTTGGCTCTGATACCATGTTAAAAGTTGACCATGCTACACATTCAAACCCAAGATCTACCTTTGATCGAAAGATTATTCTATCACTAAGATACATAATTATGAGCAGTTTCTCATGGTTTGATCTAAAGGTATGAATTATGATTTCCACCTTCAAGTTTCTAACACTGTTATGCTCCCTACCCTCCAAGCCACACTTTGGCTCAGGATTTCTAGCAACATGTTTGGAGAGCCAAATCCATCATTTAACCTTGACAAAACATTGAGCTACATGTTCCTTTATTATGGATTCCCTTAACTATTGGAATATTTTATTGGAAGGTATGTGTTGTTACATCCAACAATACCCTTGGACCCATCCTATAAATCTAGGTTGTCAAGCATGCATGGTGCCCAAATCAAGTTTCAATGTAAAATGCACGTTGAAGGAAAATAAAAGAAAGCCATTCAAAAGGAATTTGTACCATATTTTAACCCCTTATCAACCTGTTGCTAAATGTTTTTCATTATTTATATCTTAGTTGAAGAGAACAATCTTATTTTCATTGACAACTATTCTTAGTCTCATCACGATCATTGAATCTATGAAAGACTTAGTATTTTACAATGAATGAAGTTTTTTTGGTAACTGATATGCTCACTGCAATTGTGACAATAGGCCTTCCATAGGTAAACTAAGCCCACACAATCTTTTATGTTGTTATGCTTCTAGAAATGAGTCAAATTGGAGTTCTTCGCTAATGTGAAGCTAAGCATTTTATTATATTTTCAATAAAAGCAAATTCATTAAATAGAAAAAATCGAGGCCTTACTGAGAAAAATCGGATGACACAAAGAATCACCTCCCACCTAGTGATCTCAGATCATGAAAAATAAATTCCCTACTTGACACATCCCCATGGATAGTCCAAATGTTATGAGCCAATTGGGGGATTCTCCCTTCATTGGATTAGATATGGGTGTTTTCTTACCGGAAATATTTTATAAGATGTGTCAGAAATAGTTAGAGTATGGAAACTTATTCATATTCCTTCATGTGGATTTTTTTTTTTACCTGTTTTGAGTTTGAAAAATATGGTTTCCAAGATTTAAGGGTTAAGGTTGGGTCAAATATTCCAGAATCCAATTTTGCATGTTTTAGTGCAGGACAAAGCATACATAAAAATTAATGTTCTAAAATGCCAAAACCTTTTCTAGTTTAGAGTTTGCAGTAAAAGATTATGTGTTCTCACTTTGATTTAGACAATGCCATAGATCCTAAGATGTAATTTTCTTAGATGTATCAGTGTATGCCATGATTGTTTACTATCTTTTTTTATGAAGAGTTCATTATATAATTGTTAGGCATTTTGAACTCTCTGACCTTGTTTAAGTAATACTGTGTATTTGATTTAATCGAGAGATTACATTTTATTTTTATTAGTATTCTTTTAATATTTTTGTCTATCTTGGGTTTTAATGGTTCAATCCATGGGTACTTACCCTTATGTAATGTTTTGTTCACATTTGTAATTGATGGTATTCCCTTATTAGCTATAGATTCCTATATTGTTGGTCACACTTTCTTCCTTGAGGACACTTCCTTTTGAATTCCCCAGTATAAGGCTTATTGAGGATAGTTTTTGGCTTTTTATGTTTCACTACCTTTCCATCTTTATCCATTAATAGCTTTTATTCACCAAAGTTAGTCACTACTGGAACCATAACTGTTAGATTCAGCTAAGAAAGTGTTGGCCCACCATTTGTAGATTCCTTGTCATAGTAAGAGAGTACTACCATGGCTATATGAAACCTGCTACTAGGGAAGCTAGGGACAGATCAATCCAAAAAATACTAGTATACGAACCCATAGAAAATTAGATCAGTTTAAATTATCTTACTGTTGTTTGTGACTAGACTACCCATGGATAGGGTATACATATTATTTTGATAATATTTATAAAAACTTGCTATAACTATTGGAAAGTGAAATAAGAGTATGTTTCATCATTGTTCAGAAGACCTAAAAGGGAGCTGCCATTTTTGGATCTCAAACAAGGCTTAACCTTTCCATACAACTTGATGGGGTTGGATGAGGTTCCCACCAATGTGGGAGTTTGTCCCTTGGCTATAACTAGATCAATTTCTCTAGCTAGAACCATTATTTCCAAATTAAACAATCTTGCATACTACATCAAATTTTGTATATAGCAAGGTCAATTCCTTAATTATGGCCTACTATTGCTCACCCTTTTCTTCTACAACCAGTACAATGAGGGGTTTGTTAATCATATACACTTCTATCATTTAGAAAACTTATGCGTCTCTAGACTAGGGGTCTGGAACTCAAACTAGATATCTCAATGGTGGGTGTCTCCCTTGTCTTACTCCTGATTTCATCGTCTATTCTAGCTATTTCGTGCTTGATTCCTTTGGGAAATCAACTATGTCAATTCCTTACTACTCGGATGGCCTCAACTTGAGCCTGACAATTCTTTGGTTTGGATTTCTATGGCGGTATGCCATTTAACTCTTTCCATACATTATATACATTTCCTTAAACAAATATCATAATGGAAAGTAACCCTTAAAACAGGAACACCCAAAAAACAGTTAGAAGATAATTAACTCATGACAATTAGAAAACATACTGCCATAGTATTTAGCTTGAACTCTTAAGGAAATAACTATAACATATTCATATAATATTGATTAGTTATATTGCCATCATATGGTATTGTTTTTTTTCTCAATAGATATCTCACCATGCTTGCTTATGCTTTAGATAGAAAGATAAGGTTCGTCTTGCATGACAAAATTGAAGATTCCTTCAACCATAAAAGGATGGAGTCCCATGAGGGTTAATTATCTTTACAGGGAGTTTCCCTTTCAGACCTATTAAATACTGCTAATTAAACATAATTACATTCCATATCAAGATAATTTTTTACTGTGAATTGTATACTATCATTGATAGTTATATTTACTAACAGATGGTTGAATTTTAAGTAGGAGGAACTTCTATTGTGGATTCCTTATCTGGCTTTGTGAGAACATAGATATCTATCTTCAATGAGTAAAACATTGTAATTATAATTTTTAGCTAAACTAGGACCATGAATGTGAATAGATATTGATAGTGAATGAACATCTCTAAGGAGATGTGTGAATGATACCAAGTCAATAGAGATAATGGTAGATGACCTCGTTGGGTAGACAACAATGTGATTATCAACTTATTTTGGAATGATAGTGGTGCTTTAGTTTTGATTTCTTACAAAAGGATGTCACATGGAAAAATATATTAGGGACAATGGCATTACCACCGAAAGACAAGTCTTTCACAAATGTATTTGTGACATATAGAGGCATAATTCCACACAATTAAGTCACTTTTTCTCTAATATGGTTGACTAAGTGGAATTTATTGGGTCCATTTATTGCTTTTGAATCTTATCATTCATGTCATCTATCTTCTTCTTAAGTCATTTTTTCATGTGTGACTCTTATTTTTCATATAGACCATCCTTTCTCCTACCTCTTCTACTGGTTGATGATTTCTTGGTTGTATTGGGTTACCACCTAAATTATAGATGTTGCACCTAGCTTGGATTCATTGGGGTCGCATCAATTGTAGTTTCTATAATTTTTGTGGTATGTTTCTTCCCAAAGTCACTATTTTATGTAACTATTGATGTCTTTCTTTGAAGGCTTATCAAGACCTGACTTGTGTAATTTCTCTAATTCATGGGACAAAAGGACTTTTTCCTTGTCTTTTTAATATGATATGGCTTCCAGAAATTAGCCATTTTAGACATAGGCTTCTTCCTCCATCCCTCATTTTTTTTATTCTTCTCCCTCCTCCATTCTAATAGATTTCCAATAAATCTAGGAGAAATAGTGTTAAATTTACATCATCTAGGAAGACAAAAAATTCTAGATCAAAAAATGCAGAGTTATAATTTCATCCTCCTTTTATATCTTCTAGGTGACACAGAGGTCGAATTAAGGAGCTTTCTCATTCTAATATTTTGATATACCAGAAATCACGACTCTCCAATTTTTTGCCTCATGATAATCCTTTAGAGTCTAGATATTGGGATCCCATCTTTTGAAATCATTTTTTCAAATTTGAAAATCTAAGTAAACATTTTATCCCCACGGTGGGTTTTATGCTTGGATTTACTAATTAATTTTTGGTGACATTTATCATCCAAATTATTTATTCTTCCATATGTGTGTGTGTGTGTGTGTGTGTGTGTATTTGTCATTTTTTATTAAATTCTCTTCCAATTTTTTCTGTTAGGTCACCTCCGAACCTCAATTTTCCTTCAACTTGAGAGTTTAAATATTCTTAGATCTCTATTCTGAAACCTGAAGATTTTTTATTCTCTTTTCTCTATTCTTTGTTCTGTTCTTATATTTTTTACTTTAATTCCAAATTCTGGAGTACCAAAAATGTCTCTCATACTTCAACTTCATACTAACATCAATAACACGATTTCATTCTTCAATTACTTCTCCATAGCCTCTAAGAAGGGCCCTACATCTCTAAAATGTACCCATAATTTGTTTTACTCCTTTAATTGATCCAATATTATGGTAGGTTGGTCTTGCTATCTACCAATGTGAAGGTGTTGAGAGGAAGATTTCATCATTCTCCTGGAGCTCATACTTAGAGAAAATAATGAGGGTGGATCAGAGTTCTCCATGAGATGGTACATATTTATTATAGGCTTTGGTAATAAATTATGGATCGTGAGAATGCATAGGGTGGTATGGAATTTTCTCCTTGCAAATCCCTCAACTCTTTTATGTCAAGTGACATTCACCTGATTTGGGATAATAGAATTTTAATAATTACTGGTAGCTTCATCCTCTCCTAAAGTTTGAGTGAGGGATGGATGGATGGAGTTTATAACTCATTCCTTAAGATGAAATGGAGATGATGACTAGTTGGATCTCCCACCAATGCCTCTTTAATGATTTTTATCAGCTCTAATAATTTGAAGGTTCTCCCTCTCAGTGGCTTTATTAACTATCCAATCTACAATTTTTCTGGTTGACCTTCTACTGGCCAAAAGAGATGTTCAACCTGGGCTTAACTTGTTTAAGTTGGGTTATCCTATTTTTTATAAACTAATCACTTTAGTTTCCCATTGATTTTCCTACTAGAGTGTCAATGAGTAATTTGGAGCCCCATTAATCCTCTACTTAATAGATTTTATTCCTAATGCAAAGTTGGATCCTTTCTATTGAAGCTCCAACCTTTTTACATATATATGTTTATGCCACAACATCCTTGGTAGTATTTCTTTCAGGGATAGTGGTAAATATTATTTGGTGTAGTGTTTACTATGTACTTTTGGAGAGATGGAAATTGGATCACATCCACCTTAGTTGCACTGAGAAAGAGTTGGGGTCCATATTAATAGCCTGGACATGGGTGCGCATTGTAGTTTTTGTATTTCCACATGATGGGATATTAAATATATGCAATGCATTAACTACATGGATATGACATTCACACACACCCATCTAGATTTAGGTTTGATATTGACTTGAGGGTTCCTAAGTTTTATGATTCATGAAATGCACACAAATCATTGAGTTCTGAAATATAGAAATAGGGAATATGCAACGTCCAACTTCACACAATGGGAAGTGCATCTCAGACCTGGGTCTATATAAATTTTTGCTCGATGCAGGGGCAGTAGAGCATGACACACATCCAAATTATTGGCCCATTTATGGGAGTTGTTGGGTCTATTAATCATGAGGATCTAGGAATGTATTTTCGAACCAAATTGAAAGAAGAGGAATTATAGCAAGACCATGAAGCAATATTCCTATGAATTCTTTGCCACGGATAAGTATAAAAAAAGTAGAGCTTAAAGCTTTGAGAACTCGTCCAAATTTTGTTAATTCTTCCTCTACACCTAAACAAGTTTGATTTTATAATGTGCTAAATGTTTGATAAAAGTTAGCTCAAAATCCATTAAGACTTGCTCCCTTTCTCTTTTGTAATGAAATCACCACTTCTTGTAGTCTTCTTCTGTGATGAGTACCCTAAGCTTTTTGTTGAACTCGATGCTTATAAGATTTGGGATATGTTTTCACATAACCCATTTCTTTCAGGGGCTATGTCACTAGGTTCCATTAACAAAATATTAATAAACCTTTGCCTTTACATATTTGTCCTTTAATCACACTGTTATGTTCCTTGATAATTTGGGATATTTTATTATGGGTTCTTCTGGTTTGGGTGGATTTGTGAAGAACATTGTGTTTCTCTTCCCTTCCTTGAGACATAGAATTCTTGATTTATAAAAGTCTTCTTATTCCATTATTTTAATATTCTAATGGCTTTTATGTAGAAAAACATTTTTGTTCCCATGAACAATATTATTATTTCCTCATCCCACCATTCCCACATTTTTATTTTCCAAATCAGGTTGGGTGAACTACATATTCACAAACTTTAAATGGATATTCTTTTTATTGCCCTAAGCTGATAATGCTTCCTTTAAATTAAAAGATTCAACTTCAAATCCCTAATCATTCTAATCTTCACTTAGATGTAAATCTATTTAATATTTCCAACAAAAAACCTTACCCTTTTCTTCTGTTATTCCTGGTATAATTAACATTCTTTGGTTCCACATCTACCAAGGAATTCCTATTTAATGGAATCTGCTAATAATGAGTGTCTTTTTCTTGTCAACCCTCCATTTTTGATGAGCACCCCTAATAAATTTAATGTCAAGGTCAACTGCAGGTTTGGGAGATTTTCCCTTTCCATTGCAAGAAGATGCTATCACTTGGCTCCTAGAAGCACCAAATTAGGTCCATACACATTTGTCACGCTGAAACTAAGATCCCACACTCTAGAGAAAGCTAAGGCGGTGTGATCCAAAACATTCCTTGGAAAGACCATCTATGTTACACCTCGGACTCATCCATATTGATATTCCTCTCGATTTCCTATCCAATTTTTGTATATTCATGTTGCCTATCTGAACACATAAGTTTTCACAATATCCATTCTATGTTCTAGTAGTTTTGTTTCATGAATAATTAAAATATCAGGATTTTCTAAAATAACCTTTCCGCTATGGTTTCTTTTCAATACAGTGCCTATGTGATAGATATTCCAAGTCAAAATCTTAATAGAAAGGCCACCAATTTGTTTTTTTAAGCAAGAGTTAGAAAACATGCTCAATTTTTGTGGGAAACTTTGGGACCTCCCTTAGAGTTTGGAAGCGTTAATTTAAAAATGATCTTTGAAACACTGGAATCATTGAAATTATCAATTGGATAAGAATAAATATCTTTTCCATACATAGACTTTTGTTTACGTATGTATCCAACATGAGTATGAGCTTATCAATAATTTCAACCCACTCCCATGTTCTACAATTTGTGAAAGAGGGGAAAACCAAGGTACATTGTTGGTAGATCATTTTTTTGGAAACCCATAATTTCGTCAATATTTATCCGAATTCCTTGGTTGTATATGAACCTAAAAACCTTTGATTTTATAATACTTTATCTTTTGACCAGATGCATCTTTAAAAGTCTACATAATTCTTATTATGTTTCTTGCCTCCGAAAAAGTTATCTTCTATTAGTAGTAGGGTATATCCATGATTTGTGCATGAATCATGGGCTTTATTTTGGTGGAAAACTTAAAGGCTTAGATCTCCCTTATTCTCTTGCTTTTGTGATAAGGCCTTTCCCAAGGCTTATATCAAGGTTATAAACAAAAAAGGATAACGGATAATCATGGTTTAGGCTTCTTGATTGTTCCAAATATTTGGAAGGTCCTCCATTGATGAGAACATTAAAAGATGTTGTTGATAAGTACTCAAGAACCTAGTTCACCTACTCTGAACATAAATAAAATCTTAGCAAACTTTCCCTTAGAAAATCCCACTTTTATGTCAGATGCCTTGGCTAGGTCCATTTTCAATAACATGTCACTTTGTTTCTTAACCTTGACAGAATGGCTAGATTCCTGTACCAGAAATAGGTTCTTTGCAATTGTCTCCCTGTAACAAAACCTCCCTGATACTCCAATATAAAACTTAGAATTTGCTTTGGCCTTGTTTCTATCATATTTTTTTATCATTTCTTAGTATGCATTGTGTAGTGGGTCTCTAACACCCAAAAACTGTGGCAATGTTAGTGTTTGGGGTTTAGATGTATTTCTTTCAAGAAATTTAGGATATAATGATTGTAATCTATGTATAAGGGGACAAGGCTACTTCTCTGTAATAGATATATAGAGATAGTGTGCTCAGAGGGTCCTTAGTATGCCTGTGGCATTAATCATTGTCTGCAAACCATGGTTTTGACTTGTGTGTTGCATTAAATATTAGAGGAGGAGCTAATAAATAAAGACATTGTGTTTATGATGCCACAGGTCGTGTATTCGTGTTCATTTATGATCTACTAGAATTAGGTGTTAAATCTCTATTGATTCCTCCAATTATAATGTTGTGTGGCAGAATGTATTTCTTAGTTCCCAATAACACTTATTTCAGATCTTGACAAGTATTATTGAACTTATCTATGGGCCAGAACAAGGCATGTAAATCTACACATGTGTAGACTGGAGGTGTATTCATCATTTTTGTAGACCTGTTCCTGTAGCATCTAGAGGATCCACACCCATTTGGAGTTAGTTCCAAATTTTACTGTACATTAAAAAAATCTACATCAGTTTTGATATTAGAGCAACCCCAAAAACATCCCAGAGGGGAATCCATTTGAACTGGGAAAGGAGAAGCATGAGGAATTTTGGACTTAGAATGATGTGGATGAATCACTGGGAAGATTAATTGTAACTAAATCCCAATTCTAGCAGGATGAATTAGAAGATGAACAAGAGAATGCGAGAATCCCCATTGGAGCTGTTGATCCCACAGAAAGTTACCATCCTTGTGCCCATGTAATTAGTATCAAAATATTATCTTCCATTCTACATTTTTTGTTGTTTAGTTAATTTTCTTAGTAGGAGTAATAAAGAAGTTTCCACTGCTACAAAAATTATGTGTATCCATGCATTGCCACAGAAATCACACATTGATATAGAATTGATGCACTGCTATGAAATTGCTAAAGACAAATGCATGGGAATTAATTGGGACAGTTAAAGGGAGATTCACCATGCAGTACCTATGGGAATTCATTGATACAACTTAGGAGGAGGTGAAGTGCCACTAAGATTGTTGGACTACCACGTGAAATTAATAGTTTGAGGGTTAGTTTTAAATCTAGTGAATTGACTAAAGAGAGTTTAGTTCCAACAATTTGCAAATGGGAGAAGAGAAGGTTCAACTCCAATTCTGAAACAGGAGAGAAGGTTCAACTCCATATCTACAATAGAAGAATGAGTTCAAATCCAACAAACTAAAGAATAAGAAGAGAATGAATACCATCTCATGTTTAGGAAATTCTGAGACTGATTGGCAGTATGATCATGCTAGTCTAAAACAATACGAATTGTGGACAGACTACAACCTCCAGATTTCATTTCACAATCCCAAATTGACAAATTATTCAATAAGGGTTTAGGTTGTCCTTTTGTTTTATGTTATTTACATTATTAATTATATCATATTTAGTTTTGTAGCATCTGTATATTGTGACTACTTAAGTACACTAATATTTTGGTCAATGCACTCAGGGAGTTCCAATCTAGTTCCATCACTGTATTAGGGAATTATAGAACCATATCATCCATCAAGCGGTATTATAGAAAGGTTTAACTCTGGTTCAAACTTTACAGAATTATTAGAGCTAATTCTCTCTTGAAATTTGGTTTCCACAAGATCAATTCTTGTGCAACTGTGGTAGCAAGGAAATAGGTAGAGGGTTGTTTCAACTTGAATTTACTGGAAGAAGAGTTGTGGGAGGTAGTGTAGAAAGAAAATGAGTTCGTAAGAGATATAAATATTCCTCCCTCTTTATCTTTAGGGACTCCACCATTGCTTGCCAACCCAAGTTTATATCTGGTTGCTACATTAAATTGAAGTTTAATCATCTCATCCTTAGGAGGGATCCGAGTCACTTCAGGATTTGGATTATCCTTTCTTTCTTCTCACTTAATGGGACAATTTTTAATAATTTTTACATTAATAGGTCATTAGCTTATGAAATTATGATACTGTGGATAAGTATTTCATCAAAATGCCTTCACGCATTGTTGTTATCCAGTAGAAAGTTAAAGGTAGCATATAAGATGTTTATTTAGGATGGGTAACAACTTCATATGTTCTGAATAATCATTTCTTGTCAAACAAGATAATGCTATATTCTATTGCACAAACTTCTTTATGAAGGAAACTTTCAGCTGCAACCCCATACCCTTATTTTTCATATGAAGCTAGCATAGTATTCATTGAATCATATCCATTGTTATGTTGCCTGTATATATATTCAAATATGTAGAGGTAGAGACTATTTCTATGGCAAGATATTGAATTAGTATATAAGAGAGCATAGGAAGCATATAAAGTGTTTATTTGGAATAAAAAATAACTTCATATATTCCTCAATTAGTTTTTTAAGAAGAGGTAATATTATATACTATGGCACAGTCTTCTTTATGATGGAAAGATCTAATTTTAAATCCACATCCTTCTCATATGAAAGTAGCCTAGTCTTGGGGTGAATCACTCAGTAGTTTTCCCTTGTTATGTTGTCAGCACATATTGAAGAACTATGTAGAGGTTCAGATTGGTTCCATGATAAGATGTAGAATCTATATATAACAGGGTATATGGTAGTTAATTTCATGGGCACCACCCCATCCCATACCCCCAAAAAAGGAAAAACACCCCTTTCTCCTAGCCATTCTATATTTATTAGTGACCTCATTCCAGTGACAACTCTCTAGGTGGTTGTATTTCCAATATGGAAATGAGCCATAACCTAAGTTGTACAAGTTTCTGGAATGAGGGGATGTTAGCAACATGGGAATGAGTGTAT
>APFE031730105.1:1413-11508 GCA_000404065.3 Pinus taeda | reverse complement strand
ATATATTACTTTTTTAAAATACAAAAAAAATCCAAAAAATAGGTAAGAAATTCAAAAATACATAGGAACATATCTTTCCCATGTATGTACGATACATTTTTTTCACAAAGGAAAATCATAATTTCCATTAAATGTAGTGAAAATTACATTTTTACATATGCCCGTTGTGCATGCAAAAAATTGTTTTGTGAGAAAATAGTGAGTCATCAAAAAATAAAAATTGGGATTTAATGCCCATATCATGTCCCATCACATAAAATATCCATAGATCAATACATATAAACTTATTACATATTAATAACATTCATGATCACAAAGCGTATTAGAGTATTAATCGTTGTGGACAAGTTAGTAATGATGAAGGGTTAGAAGAACCAAGTAAAGAGAAGTCCAAGGCAAGTGGCAGCTACAAGTTATTTGATGTTAACTATAGAAGTTGAATGAAAATGAAGGTAAATTGTAAAGCTTTCTAAGATCAAAACTGGAGTTAGATTTCACTAGTTTTAAGAAGGGAAAAACCTTATCCTTCATATGGCATATCCAACAACATTTGTTCCAAAAACTATAGTAGATTTGGTGGCTAAATTAATCAGTAACAAAGGAAAACCGCATGTGGTATCAAGCAATACAAAATGCAGATAGTAGTACCATTAGATTATTGATATTCCATAAAGAAGAGTGGCATGATTACCTCAGTAGTGATGATTTCACTCATTTATTTTATGGCATAAAGCTATACTATATGACGTCATGAATCCATAATACTTCTAAGCGGTGAACAGGTCCAATGCAGTAGGGAAGACCTAATTCCATTCATAAACAAAATCACTACAGCACCTTGCAAATGAGTCTACAAAAAATCAATATGATTTTTCAGTGAAAAATATTCCTAACACAGTATTCCATGAACCCGGAACTAGACTACTTGTTCAGCAGAAATCAATTTTTCCAAGTAGATATTAGTTTCAACGACAAAAAAAATATTTCTGAAATTGGACTAGGAAATGGGAAAATAGATAGTAGAAGGTTGCCTAGACCTGAAACATTAGAAAAAGGCATAATAATATGAGGCACCATGCTAAAAGTAAAACTAAAATTAAAAGGAATAATTAAAAAAATATGATTTGAGATGTCCAAAAATGTTAAAAAACAATGCACATTTGTGGCATCATAAGGCACGTCTTTCGGTAGCAGAGGTGGAGGTGTGACGTGAAGAAATATTCAAATGTTTGAGGTACATAGAACAAGTAGAGGTTCAAAATGATATAAAAATTAAAAGGGTAATATTTTGGGTCTCTTCTCAGCCTTTCTGTTGGGGAGATCGAAAAATACCATTGGGAATAGCTTAATGATGGTGAACTATACATCAATTTTGTAGGTTCTTAGAGCACCGGAGGGACCAGCTCGATATAGTTCCATAGCAAGGTGCTCATAACATGTCTGGATACATCCCAATCCCATAGGAGTGGCCAACGACCTATTCAAATTTTCTTCCTTTCAATCATAGATGCTAGGAATATCCCTTGCTCATATATCCCCCCCCCAGGATCATACGGTTTGATCTACTGCTGGCACCAAGGGACTTTGATATTGTACCTATATCCAGTTCACCTTCCTTTTCGTCAATCATTAGACTCAGGAGCCCCTAATATCTAGCTCCAGTGCAAGACCTTTCCATCTCACTCACTCATTCCTTTTTAGCAGCCATTGATTATTTTGTATTATACCACGTCTCTTATATACGTGTTGAAACAACATCACCACTAATTTCTCTCTCTATATGTTATTTTTATCATTTTTTCTAAGATATGCACTTGCACTCCTACATTGTAGTCATATTGACTACACTCTTATTTAGTCCCATTGACCTACTTTTGTGACTATTAGTAGTAAATTAATAAATTTACTTACAGGGATCAGTGACAACAATTGTAGGTAGCATTTAAATACCCAACAGTGGTGTCACATGTAGGTATATACAAGTAATAAATGTCCAAACTATCCCTAAGGTTGGTAGTGTGCAAGAAGCACCCAAAAAAGTGGTGTGAATATAAGAATGGAGAAGCTCAGATGTTTTGGATGCTCTAAAATCTGTTAGTGGGAATTTAAAAACATTTAGTTACTACTCTAAAGACCATGGGTATGGGTCCCCTGAAACCTGTAAGTGGTTCTTATCTAATCCTGGTTGTAAATTTGTAATCCATAATTTGCTTGCATTTTGTAGGAAGTACAATAAATATATCCAATTATAAGTTTTATTTTCCATCGTTTCCTTAATTTAGGCCCTCCAATTATAGGGGTTCTAGTATTAAAATTTAAATAGATATGATAAACATTATCTTCCATGCATGTGTGGAATGATTTCATAATTTCCTTACATACATTCTACTTGTGGATATATAGGTCAATTTCTACACTTGGTCATGAGTTCATATGTTAGTTTGTCACTCTATTAGATCACTTTATAGTTTATCATGTGGATTAGGCGCTGAGGACAATGTTGCATAGGGGGACTTGTCCCTACTTCTGGGATGGATCCTCTGGATTTTCCCCTCCTTGGGGATTGAAAGGGGAAAGTCCCTATTTTGAATGAGACATCTATGAGGATGTGTGATCCTCTCCCACATTTTCTAAATGTTTCTTGCCATAAAATGGGATTTTTGGGAGATGTCTTATGATGGTTTTGGGGACTTATCCCAGATCCCCTAGATGGTTCTTTCCAAAAAAAGGGAGTTTTGGGAGATCTGTTGGGATGGTTTTGAGGGCATTTGGATACCCACTATCGAAACTAGTGCCCATTTGGTTCCAATTATAAAATAAAAATATTCACCAAGTTGTTCTACTTTCAAACTTGGACTGAGGTTATCTATGCATTGCATGCCTGAATACTATGTAGTATGGTTTTGTAATGAGGGCTAATTTCCTTCATAGTTTTGACTCTCATGTTTGGTAGGTTTTTGTATCCTATATCAACTCTTTCTTTTTGGAGGGTTATAATATCTATGTAGACAATATATTTAAGATATATTATCTAAGACTTGCTACTTTTATTGAGTTACATTAGATCTATTATCTATCGCAGTTACTTTTATTGACTTATATTAGAGCACTATGTTTTAGAATCTTTGTTTCTAAATTTTATATTTCTTTAAAATTTTATTTTTAAAAATGTTTTTTGTTGTCCCATTGAAATTTTGGGTTAGCTTGTAGCCATCCTTGAAACCCTTCCCCTCATCCCTATCCTTGAAACACCATGCAAAAATAGCCCAAGTTGTTCACAAGTTGTAGGGTTTTGTATGCAGTGTATTAATTTCTTCAAAAATTAGACATTTTCCACTTTTTCCCACTTATCATTTGAAAGTTGACATCATTTTACTTTCCTCATTTGATTTTCTTCTTGGGTTCACCATGAAAAATTTCTTTAGTTACTAATTTACCTCACATCTTCCTTACCCCTTTATTTTCCATTCATTCAATTTTTCAAAGTTATAAAGTACAATAAAAGGGATATGGAATTTTATCTCAGGTTGTATTAAAACTGCCATCTTATTTTCTTAGTTTTCCATTTTCACTTAAGACCTTCATAAATGGAAGCACAGCTCAATACAATATGTAGGATCAAACTTTGAGTCTTTGTGAAAATGAACCAATTATTTATTCTTTATATTTATTGGAGATTGATGGATTGGGACAGTGGTGGACCATGTTTCTATGCTTTTCCATTTAAGTTTTTTGTTAGTCCCGTTGTTCCCATGCATTCATTTTTCCAAAGTTATAGAGGATATGAAAATTGTGTCTTGGGTGCTATTATAATTGCCATCTTATTTTCTGAGTTTTCCATTTTCACATAAGACCTTCAATAAATGGAAGCACATCTCAATACAACATGTAGGATCAAACTTTGATGCTTTATGAAAATGTTCCAATTATTTATTCTTTATATTTCTTGAAGTTTATTGGATTGGGTCATAATGGTGGACCATGTTTCAATGCTTTTGTATTTCTCTGTTTGGCCAGTTGTGGTAGAATACTAAAACTATAAGTTGTTATATGGTTTCTAGATAGTTAGCTTAGGATTGATTTTTTTCAATCAAATTACTTAAGATGGTAGTTAGCTTGTTCAACATAAAACTGCTTCATATGGTTTTGATGTATAGGGAGATGTTTTGTACCTATTACTTAAGACAAAGAATGGTATCACAATGTCAGGAGACATTGGTGTGGAAAAAAACATCAATCGAGAGCCACCTAGCAATATTTAGGCGTTACTTTAGATGAAGAGTTTCTTTCTTATCCTCATGTGTTTCACTATCATAGGTAGGTGAGGAAATATATCTCTTACTAATGTGATTTTGTAAACATATGTTTGGAAGTGAAGGATGTTTCACTGGGGTTCTTGTTTAATTAGAACTAAAGGTGGACTTCTTGAAATATAGGTAACTTTTATACAATTATGATCTCACTTTAACTATAATATTTTTATTAAATACATGCATTTCTTACAACCTTTTTCTGCATTTTCTCTTCTATGTTATTGATATTTACATGCTCAATGAGCCAATACCTAAATGGGTAGGACTTGTACTCTTCTTACGGTACGTATAGGTCAGCTAATGGGGTTTTACCATTCACCCTCCCCATTGTGATAATGGCAAAGTCCCAGGTCATGGTGATTGCAATATAGATTTCTCAAAGTGGTTGGTGTGAACCTCATAAGGCATAATGAGAACATGGGTGCGTAATAAACACATAATTATGTTCAAGCTCCGAGTGTCACCAACTTCAAATCAAAATCAATTTTCCTTTGTCAAACTTCATCTTATCAAATATAAATGAGACAATTTATTTAGTAGATGGTTTTGTGAGAATTTTGAGTGACGTTAGGATTAACTAGTAAACTTTTATAGCAGAAAATTGTGATTCGGTGAAAGAACAAATGCATTCCTTGGGATTTTGGTTAACGCATATTTTCTTTGTAAAGAATGTTGTTAATATTAAAAGAATGTTTCTTGAACCTAGAATGATCAACATTTTTTTTTTCTTGTTTTAAATTTGTTAGTTTGAAATCATGTGCATTTCTCCCTTTATCATCCTCTTCAGGGTACACTTCAAAATAACAACACTTTTTAGTAACAACAACTTGATGATGCTTAGGAACACTGGTATGAACAAAATGGTAGTGAGGGTGGCATCTTTCTTGTGTAAATATTGAGATTTTTTCTTTTATTTCTACCTGAATTTTTCCTTATGAAAATAAATCAAGTCTCTTAATTTTCATTCCTTTTTCTCATTATGTCATCGTTGTCATCTATTTCGATTTTATAGATATTTTTTCTGCACACTTTCCTCTTACATTGTTGTTTTGTATATGAATATATATATGATTCCTGATAATATCTAGAAAGGGATCTTCATCTTTATTGAGCATTGAATTTTCCTCTTGAGTGGAGAATGGAGAAGGTGCTTCTTAAGAAGTTGTTCCAAAAAATTTCTTGATCCACTATAATGAAAATTATTGGCTTTTTGGATTAGATGTTAGTCAGTTTAGTCTAATAAAAAATGGAGAGTTGGAAATATGGTATGCTAATTACCACTTCGCCCTTAAATCGTGTAACTTAGTTTGCATGATTATGCCTAAGATTTTTCCTGAAGGTTGAATACTAAGTTCCTAAGGTGTTATTTTCTATGGTGACATTTTATTTTCTTTCTTTATACAGGTCATCTAGCCACATGGTGGTGACTATTTCCCAACTAAAGAAAACTTGTTCGAGCTTCTAGTAGGGATTCCTATGGTTTTTAATGTTGTGATTATTTCACCTCATGGTAATTTTGTGCAAGAAAATGTTTTAGGAATGCCAGACAAGACACCGATGGACAGGTAAATAATTTTTTTTATAATTGCAATGTCCATTCCATGATAGCCTCTCTTTATTGCTTGATTGTATTTTGAATGTTTCTTTTGATTTTGTTTTTTCTTTTAACTATGAAATTGAAAATACTTGGTATCATGTCCATTTAAACAACCACCAATTCTTGGAGATGAAATTAGTATTACACTTAATTGATTGAAATCCTTTTAGCCATTTTGTGTTAAAATATTTTCATGACTATTAGAAAATTTTAATTTCATGTTGTTACTTGAGCACATGTTGTTTATATACTTGACCAAGTTCATGTGTTAGAGAATGAAATTTTGTTGCGAATAAAATGCCAGGGATTAGACATCACACCTTAGATTATTTTTTTCACAAGGTATTTACATCCTGAGATTTTTAACATGTAACTTAGTTGACATGATTGTGCCTAAGCTTTCCCTGAAGGTTGAATACTAAGTTACTAAGGTGTTATTTTCTATGATGACGTTTTATTTGCAATGTTTATACAAGTCATCTGGCCACATAGTAGCCATTATCGCCCAATTGAAGAAAACGTGTTTGAGTTTCTTACTTTTATGGGGGAAAATGGCTTTGACATTGATGATGTTGAGGTATATTCCGTATAAATCATTTATACTCTACTTTACTTTATATTCTAGTGTTCATCGTATTTCATGTCTTATGCTCTACATTCACTAGTAGAAAATGATGAAATTAATTACTGGGTGACTGAAAAAGTTAGTCACCACAATTATTTCAAGTGAACTACTACTAAATTTGAGTAATTTTAAGTGACTGAACTAAAAATGAATGACTTAAACAACTAATTTAGTCTAGGGATAAAATATAGGACTAGATAATAAGTGACTAAACTAAAAGTGACTAACTTAAATGACTAATTTAGTCTAGGATTAAAATATATGACTAGATAATAAGTGAAAATTAATAATGATTAAAGTAAATGACTATTACAGTCAAAGAATAAAAGTACGACCAAATAACAAGCACAACAGTATATGAATTAAACATTTATGTTAGTAATTTTTAATTGTGTCACTCTAGAAATGGAAAATTTCAATTTTGTTACCGAAGTGTTACGTTTCATACAAGGGTCTCTGAATCCATCTGCAATGCATATATCTATGATTAAAAAAAATCCTATCCCTAGTTATTATTTAATGGTATATGAACCTTTGTTAATGATTTAATTGTTTTTAATAGTGGATAGCTGATAAAGTCAGTGGTGAAATGAAGCTCATTTCAAGAAAATCAAATTGTTAAGTTTTTAATGGTATACGAACCTTTGTTAAATTTTTAATGGTATATTAACCTTTGTTAATGATTTAATTTTGTTAAGCTTTTAGCGGTATATGAACCTTTGTTAATTACTAATTAAGTGTTCCCTAATGGGGGTGATCATTTTGGGGGCTAGTTGGCGGTGCATTCGATCGAGGAGCCAGAGGGGCCTCCACGCGCCACACGAACATAATGAAGAGTCATCAGAACCCATACCCCACTCCCCGTGTGCAATGTTTAATACCACACAGGGACTGCATGCAGGAGGTCATTTGCAGGCATTGGCGATGAGGGGAGAGTGTCGGAAGAGGATGAGATGTGGTTTGTTTGCGTCCTAGCTTAGGATGTGGTGTGGGGCAGCAGAACAGGACATGACCATCAAATACATCTGGGAGGGGAATTGGCACCTGCATCAAGCATGTCCATGGGATCTGGAGGAAGATTTATTTGTCTAACATAACGAACTATTTGGTTCTGGGACTAGAATGCATGGGTCAGGAGTAGACAAAATGTTTTCCTTAGTCTGGCTCTATCTCTGGTTCAAGGAAGCTCCACTCGATAATTAGTTTGCTGAGGAGAATGACTTTAGGTGCCATCTATGGGGTTGTTTGAGCTCTACGGACCCCAAGACCTCTTGCATGCCTTCCTTCTTCTTTGTTGTACATGGTCATGATGTTGGTGATTTGGACATCAAGCTCTTTCTTAGCCAAATAATATTAATGTTCACTTTCTCTTGTACAACAAGTGGAGTTTTATTTAAGTATTGTCAATTCAAAATTTCATGGTGTGTTTCTCTGGTCAGGCAGTACACTTTCTGTGGTGGTGTGGTCGGTGGTTGCGGTGCTATTTGTATGCCTCGACAGTGAGGGCCTGCCTCAAGGGGGGGTGCCAACCCACGTATCGATGAATTACAACAGCATGGAGAGCCTAACTCAGACTTTGAGTCGCCACTCCACTACGGACCTAACCATGTCCCCAGTTCGCTCATCGAGCCACATAGAAGCTCAGGCCACCTTGGATTCTTTTATTATAACATTTGTATCCTTTACTTCTGGATGAATAACAAAAAAGAATGCCTTTGTCTACTCTGGGTTCAAACTTACCAAGTTTTTCATCAGTCCTTTTGATAAAAAAATTTCTTCCAAAAACTCTAATGTGTTTTACAATAGGAGGCTTACCATACCAAAGTTCATATGGAGTTTGATTGTTATTTACCCGAACATTCGCTTTGTTGAGAATAGTCATGGCAACAAATGCAACTTCACCCCAGAAGGTTGTAGGAGTTCTAGATTCATCTAGAATAGCTCGAGCCATTTGTTGAACTATTATGTTCATCCTTTCTACCACACCATTTTGTTGAGGAGTACTTGCGTTGGAAAATTCCCTTTTTATTCCATGTTGTTCACAAAAGTCAAAGAATTCATCTAATATGAATTCTCCCCCTCGATCAAATATGAGACGTTTTAGTTTTTGATCTGATTCATTTTCTACTAAATATTTGAAGGCTTTAAACTTTTCAAATGCTTCATCTTTATGCTTTAGAATACCTATCCAACACATCCTAGAAAAATCATCAATAAACAAAATAAAGTATTCTTCTCCTCGCGAAGACCTTTTCCTTGTTGGTCCACATAAATCGGTATGGATGAGTTCAAGAGGCTTACTTATTAACCCTTCCTTTTCAATGAAGTGAAATCTAGTTTGCTTACCAATTTGACATGATTTGCATATGGCATTTTCTGGGATACTGATATCTGGAAGATCACAAACTGCCTTGAGCTTGCATGCTTTTCTTATTTGAGAAAATCTTAGATGTCCCAATCTTCTATGCCACAATCAATTTTCATCTATTTTTCTCATATATCATTGTTGTTCTCCTCCTTTGAGTATATATAAGTTCTTTGGAGTTCTTGTACCTTTGATCACAATTTTCTTGTATCAAGCTCACGACTGACACATCTGTTTGATCAAAACACCACTTCATTTCCTTGATCACACATTTGACTGACACTCAACAGATTGTGCTTTAAACCATCTACATACATGACATATCCAGTTTTAACCTCTTCTTCCAACAAAACAGAACCTTTACCTTTAATGACAGTGGGAGTGTCATTTCCAAATGAGACATTTTTATCTTTTTCTAAGGAATTATATGAATGAAGTTTCTCTTTATCACCTGTCATGTGTTTGGAGCATCCACTATCGATGTACCACTCATTTTCTTTCCCTTTTGCATACAAAGATATACCACATCTTTCTGATTGAGATTCCTTCCTTCTCCACATCTTGGGGTTTAATGGTGTTTTCTCTTTTTGAAGTCTTGGCTGAAATTTTCTCCTGCATTCAGATTCTTCATGACCAAAGTTGTTACAAATCGAGAATTCTATTTCATTTTCAAGAGGAGAAAATTTATTATAGGAACTTTTCTTGATTCTTGTTACATCCATTTGATTTCGTGCTTCTCTAGTCATGATGGTTTTGTAAGCAACACATTGAGAAGCCTTGTGCCCAAAGTTATGACATGAAAAACATTGCCCATTAAAGAAGTTTTTGAGTTCATAGAATCGTTTGTCATTGTTTACCTATTGGTTGTGGTTTCTACCGATATTCATCCTTGGAGTAAGTTGAGTATGCTGATGAGTAATTTTAGGCCTTTGCTGATGATTGACATACTGTTCACTAGTCTTTGCTACATCAAGATGGCTTCTGGTGGAACAAATAGGTGTAATTGCACAATTATGTTCGCTAGATGTTTCCACATCGAAATCATCTATTTCTCTAGATCTCCAAAAAGTCTTGGACGATCATTCCAAGGTATTTGAGACTCCCAAAGGTCTCCCACCTATTCGTGATCATGATCATGCTATTCATCTGATTCCAAGAAGTGTTCCTCCAAACATCAGGCCGTACAGATATCCCT
>APFE031730100.1:230399-254985 GCA_000404065.3 Pinus taeda | reverse complement strand
TATGTTCCCCCTTCCTCACTTTTTATTTACAAATAACTATAGAAGGCAAAAATTGAACAAAATCGAATATTCCAATTAGCCATAGCTAATTAGGAATATTACAACCAAACTGCGTTGTCTACTCATTTTATTAAATGGGAAGAGGTGTACAACAAGGTGCTGGAATGTGTGCACCTGGGATTGCTCTAGGCAAGCTAGCAAAAGCCCAAAATGAACAATGGAACACCCTCATTAAATATGTTGGTAATCTGGCCCAAGAGTTGCGCTGTTACTGTCCAAAACGGTGCTGCTGCCCAAAATGATTTGTTGTTAGAGCCTTCCTTGTTGCTCAGAAAATTATGGTAAATTAATCCCAACCTCTAAGCAAGAAACCCAGAATAACCCACAAAGGAATTGGCCAAATGTTGACCTCAGAATTTTGGCCCAAATTCCCCTTAGCTCCTCTAGCTGCTGGCTGAGTTGGGACCCCTGTTTGACCCCTTAGATCTGCCTAGGAAATGCTATAAAATTAGAAGTGTGATCCTTGCCCAAAACCTAGAAAGTGTTTCCCTTTCTTCCAACCTTCCAAAATTGACCCTTTACAGCTTGGCCCTCCTCCAATTTCGAATTCTGTTGCTGTGATTAATCCTGTCAATCTTTGCTCTCCCAACTCCAACAATCCTCCTCAAATGGCCCTCCAAATGATCTCCTGACACCCCAGCCCCAAACTCCCTCGGATGGTGCTGCCCCAAAGAGTCTCACTCCAGTGACTGCGTAGTCATGGAGGAGATGACGTAGTCCTACGTGTGATGAAATGAGAGTTGTGTGTAGGATGGCCCTCTATATTGCTGAAAATGATGAAAGGATGCTCCTGCCTCCCCAACTTCCCGGAGTGCCTCACGCTGTGACTGCCCAATCCCCGTGCTGCTGTAACTCCCCTTATTGCCGGTACTCGACTTATAGTTGTTGTAACTCGTCTCCCTACTACTTCTACGCACTGAGATGAAGAAGAACTCCCTCCCAGGGCTGGCACTCGAAGTCCACCGAAGCAAGGGTTGAGATTTCTGCTCGGAGACACTCGTGTGCTAAACAATACAGTAACCCGTCTAAGCAACTTGAGCAACTAAGATTGAGTTCAATATGTCAAAAGATAAGATGCTGAAATGAGGAGAATTGCCTTACTTATATAGATTTCGTGGAGCACTTTTCCCTCCATTTTCCCTCCATTGTGGGTCCCTCACTTAACCATCGATTTACCCTCCATGTGAATCGAACTGGGGAATGCATATTCTCCTAGTGTGGGTGGCCTCCACGTACAAATTAACTACATTGAAATAACTTCTACTAAGTCTAGCCTCCTAATAAAATCGAATGGGCCCCATCACCTCCAAAATTGGCCCCAAAATATAGAAATTAATCCTATTCCAAAATAATTTAGGAAGGGATATTACACAGTCAATCATCCAGCTCAACCTGTGATTCATATTAGAAGGCCCTTAACATTAAATGAAAGCACATGTTTACAGAAATGGTTAGTGTGCCTTGTAATAGATGAGTCACCTTCCTTCAAGAAGTATGCTAGGTGGGGAAGAAAGCACTGACTGGACATATGTGTAGAGCTTTGAGGCATAGCTATCTGTTGATCATGCACAGGACTGCTGGCTGGCAGGCTGATCAAATGGGAGAAAAAACTTATCTTAGGGGTTACCCACTTAAGTGGGTAACAGTCCTGACCCCTTAGTGCTTGGACAGATGGAGTGTTATGGTCAATTTTCACAGTTGCAATGGTCCCTTTTGGCTACCAATGGACATTGATATATTTTTCTTTCAGTTACCGGAATTGGCTAGGCAAGGTGCCAATCCAATACCTGGTAGAGATCAGAATCAGGAATTGTGGTGCGGTTTTGGATTTTCTCTTTATGTTTTTCACTGAAAACCATTTCAGGTCACCGTAAATGGATACAGAATATCAGAATCAATTTCCAGTCAGGAAATGGATTTGGCATTAAACAAATCAGTCAAAGTAGACAAGATTTTCATGTTTATGATTTTGGACTCTTGGAGCTTTCCAGATAAGCTCAGCTTTTGTAATTTTGACATTTATCGTTATGAAATATTATGATATTAATATATGAAGTATTGAATATGCTATGGTGTACTTTCTGATTTTGATACTGATTTTGTAAAAAGAATGGATTTTGTTTATTCTTTACAATGTAGAAATCTGGAATTCTGACTATGTACGATATTACTTTTATGATATTAATCATTGATGTGTAATTATGTTGCCTGAAATCTGAAATATGTATGACTGTGATGTCATTGTTACATAAATGATGCAGCAATCTGAAATTCTGATTTTGTATCCTGTTAAGAGTCTAGAATTTTGACTTTTTCTAATGTTTTTCCTAAGTTATTTCGTATAAATATAATTTTATGATTTTGTAAAATGTATGGATTTTGTTTAAACTTCAGAATGTAGAAATCTGGAATTCTGACTATGTACGATATTACATTCGTGATATTGATCATTGATGTATAATTATATTGCCTGAAATCTGAAATATGTATGATTATGATGTCATTGTTACATATATGATGCAGCAATCTGAAATTCTGATTTTGTATAATGTAAGAGTCTAGAATTTTGACTTTTTCTAATAGTTTTTCCTAAGTTATTTCATATAAATATAATTTTTTAATTTTTTAAAGGGTGCTGATTTGCCAATTCTGAAATTTGAGATGGCTACCATACCTGCACCAAAATATTTTGCCGATTCCAATGAGTACTCATGAATTGTGTAACCTTTCTTTGTTTGATAAATATGCTCTATAATTGCATGTGTTTCCAGGCTTCAGCAGTTGAACTACCCCACTGGTCAAAACACTTGATACCTAATCTTTCACATTAAGAAATATAACATAATTATTCTGAAACTCACTAATCTCTGACTGCAACTTATTCACACAATCTGCATGACATTTATCTGAAAGCAATCTGCATGACATACTGTATGTAGCTAGCAGGGTCAATTGCTTTCAAAGTAATCGATCCTTTGACTAAAGTTTTGATATTAATTTGAAATCTTAGCGTAGATTTCTACTAAGAGAGTATTGCGCTGATCATTATTAAGATGAGCTTCTTCAATGTTCAGGGTGGACAAGCAGCAGCTACAAAGCTAGAGACGCATGTAGCCTTACTTGCTGCAAGACAGGTACTTCATTTCTCAAAATAGACTTAAATATTGTGAACCCTGTGAACCAATACGCATAAAAAATGTTCTGGTTAGAATAATATAGCTTTACTGAAAGAACCTTTCTATCTATCCTTGAATGAACTTAATATCTGAAGGCAGGCCATGGATGATATTTAGAAGTATTAATGTCGGAAGTAGTTTTTTTAATCCATGTTTAAGCCTGGTTTTTATATGAACTTGCAGGGGTTTGCATGTGCTGCTTCAAGTTATGTTGCTCTTAGAAGCATGATGATGCTTCTTGGCCCATTGTATGAAGTTCTCACTCTTATACTCTTTTTTCTTTTTAATATTTCTACTAAAATTGCCAAAACAAAGAAATTACAAAAAAACTGTGAAGCAGGGGTACCCAAACCCAGGGGTGGGGTTCTCGTAGACATACCTGATTCGTGCACCTAAGCACCAGAAACCGGTTCAGGTTCTTCTCAAATGCACCCTTTCTGAACCCAGTTCAGTTATGGAGAACCCGATACTCTGAAAATTAAAAATGGTTTCTTTCTCTGTGATGGGTACTCGGTACCCTGTAAAAGGGTGTGTGGTTCCCTGAAAACGGGTACTTAGTACCCCATAAATAGGTGTGTGGTTCCATTCACTGAAGAGAAACAGGTTGGGACCAAAGAAGGCTAAGAACACTATCTACAGTCATAGCACACTTCGTGTCATATCTCGGAAAGACCTAGGGTACAAGGAGGGTCCTTTCAAGAGATGGGACCAATACACAAATGATGTTGCATGTGTGGGCAAGGAGATACGACCAGATGGTCTTATTGAGCTACCTCCAGTTGCTATGGATGAGCAGGTGCCTCCAAATGAGAGTGACCCCTCCCTAGAGAGCCTTTGACTAATGAGCTTAGTGATGTTGATCATGATGACATGGATGTTGATGAGCGACGACATGGCTTGAGGAAGCCAAATCAGTTATCTTGAGACTTGTTCATTGTTCAGTTTCACTTTTTTTTGGAATTTTCTATTTCATGTGTGGAAATCCTTGAGGAAAATTTTGAATGTAGTATGACAATGGAGTCTTGGACATATAAGATATATCTATTATCATAATTCACATCTCTTTGCTTGATATTAAATTTGAAATTTCAATGTGAATGTTCAATGTTTTATTTTTCTTGTTGTAAAATGGAAGATTTCAAAATTGAAAATTCATAATTCAAATTACATATATATTATAATTTATATAATATATATAATATATAAACTATAATATAGTATATATTCTTGACGAACCCACACACCCTATTTCAAAAAGTGGCATGCCCATCCCTGTGTCTGTTGGAGAATCTACTACTAGGGCAGCTAATCAAACACTTCTCCTTATCCTTGATAAAATCTTGTGAACTTATGTTATCTTCTTATTATTCTTTGTTAGACTCTTTTCATCAAACAATTATCAAGAGCATAAACCATAAAGATAATGGACACAAATATAGGCTCCAAGCCTGAGCAAAACCCCTCCAAGGGGAAAACCCAAAAGAAATTCTTTTCTTCTTATATAATCAATTCAAATGAGACTTCCAAGACCTAAAACTCTAGACCAAGACCTCCTCCAAGCACCAATTCATCCCTTCCAAGGAATCCTTAAGCAAGTCAAAGTATTCAAAGTCAACAAGAGTAAACCCTTCTTCAACCTGCTCCCAATCACAACTTCAGCCTTTACTTTAGACCTCATAAGAAGAGTCAGATTGATAAGCCATCTTTAAGCATCATTATCATAACCAACATTGTCAAAATAGTAAGGCCTTAACTTGACAAGCTCTATTTATATTAGAGTATAATGTTGGGAGGTTTTATGTGAGACACCACACTACCTCTTCAAGGTACATGCCCCATCCAGATGTTTACTAGGTATGTAGGACTATTCTTATCTTGAATTCTCATTCCTCAAAGAATATCGGTCCTCTTCGACCAGCCTTGTCTTGGAAACCTATCCAATCCTCAAAGAGTGTTGGTCAACAAGACTACTTCTTATCTTGGATTCTATATCCTCAAGGATTATTAATCTTAGATTCTTATCCAATCCTCCATTCTCCTTCCTAGTGCCTTCACTAAGACTTACAGTTGTTAGTCTTGGTCTAGTGCATGACACATGGAGAATATGATGCTTTTAACATCACTCCTTCTCAACCTAGAAAGGAGATCCTTATTCCCTCTTGATTGGGGAATAGATCCTTGCTCCTTCTCAAAAATTTAAGGAGACTTCTTACACCCTCTAAAGCATAGAGGAGATTCTTTTACTTCGTTTCAATTGGGAAGCTTTCTAGTGTGCCTTCATCAATACATCAACTACTAGACTTTTATGGAGATCTTCATGTGGCTACATGGCTCCTCCTCTTCTTCGCATCTTCATCAAATAGAATTTTCATCTTCCTGAATGTAATGGAGCCAAAACTGTGACAGGATTTGGGCCATCAAACTTTCATATCACTTTCCTCTAGTCATCATCAACAATGGCATTATATTTAGCCAATCAAAGTAGAGCTTAATCATAGCTCCTTTTAGACATAAAAGTGATCTTCATTGTCCATATGAACATTGAGTTCTCTTTGTACTGCTACCTATTAATCCCAAGATGATGTAAACATCTTGACCATACAATCCTTTAAGGAGTACCAAAACTATCCACTCAATCCATGTATTCATCGAATTGAGTTCAAAACCAACAGTTGTAGATAAATTTGCCTCAACTGCCATTATGTTTTTCTGCAATTTCCTTCTAGGTAGAAAAACATATATATTGGCCAAATAACCAAAACCAAAACCAAGACATGAATATCAAAATTACCTCAATATGGTGGCCTCTTTGGATTCTGCTTATTTTTGAGATCAACATCCTTTCACATGGTCTATCTTCATCTTTTACCAAAGATTCTTCTCCATGCTAATTACTTGTAATCAAAGTGCCCATGGAACAAACTGGCCAACAAGCTGCAATTTCTTCTTCCTTGGAGTTGTCATTATCAACTCTCCTTCTTTCTTCAGGAAACCATATTCAATGTTGATCAATACCATCATGTCTAAGTCATGTCATCTTGTGGAATAGTCTTGATCCTTAACCATTTCAAAGTATGCGAAACTTCTTCTTCCAAGCATCAAGTAACCATATGGAAGACTTACCGAGCACATTTTTATAACCAACTCCTTTTGCAAGGTTCTTGTAGATATGAACCCTATCTTAGAGAAGAGTTGCTTAAAAACATGCATACCTTTACTTCCATACAACCATCTAGCCATACTTTCTTTGAATGAACTTTCTTCCAACCTTATTGAAGATAAGCTTTCCTTTAAGAGAAGAAAGACTTTGATTTTTCCTCTCAAACTGCAACTCTACCATTTGCATAGCTTCATCCTGCAAGACCATTGTTTCCATACTAGATGGAATATATAACAGTCATAGTGCTTCTTCCAAGAACCTTCCTAAGTGATGTTTCTTATTGGAGGATCTTGATGATCCTTCTTTGCAAGATGACTACCTCTAACATTATGTTAGAAAATGCTTGGATGATCTATGATATGCAAGATGATCTAAATCTTCTCATTCTTTGATAGCTAGATGACTTTTCCAAAGTAATTTGATTATGTACATTCTAACTCTTCTACCATCATATGCTTCCTTCTTTGATGCCATGCTTCACAAAAATTAAGACTTCTAGAGAATGCAACTATGCATGCTTACTCTAACTTTTTCTTTCTAATAAAAAAAGACAAATTGCAAATGAATCTGATATAGATGGAGCTTCCTTCAATAGTAAAGATCCTTGGGATCTTCTCCTTTTAGCTTCTTCTCAAGTTCTCCCTTTTCTTCGGCTATGTAAGCTTCACTCCTTTCCTTCCTTTTGCTGTTTTTCTTGTTTGGTTTGTTATGCTCTTGACCTGCGGGAAGATACTAGAATACCAAATATGCGAGGAAATATACCCAAAACACAGAGCAATAAGAAATAACAACATGTATTTTATTATTCAGAAAGGAAAACAATGTTTACTTGCCTCTTCGAGGGGGCAACCCCCAATAGAGCTGGACTCAATTACAAAATAAGACACGATGCTCCTCAAGGGGAGTCTCTATCCTTTATATAGGATTCATACATGCAATACCATGGGTCAGTACCATGGTTCTTATTAATACCATCTATCTAATACCATGGCCCATTTGCAACTAATTGTGATCCCTTCTTTAAATGCGGGTCAACCACTTACAATTATTAAAATGGGCTTTATTGACTCTTTAACTAACTATAACTATGACTCGACCCTATTACATAAATAAGGGGGTTAGGGTTTGTTAAATTTGGCAACTAGGGACAAACTCCATGTGGGTCATCATATTTATAGCAGCTGATATTTTTCTTGGATCCCTCTCATCGAGAGGTGTAGGATTGATCTAAAGATCATCCGATTTCGACTAGTATTCATGAAGTTATGAATTTATTTGTGTTATAAGACAAATTGTCAAGTCGGCCAGCAACTTATGTAGGCTTAGAAGCCCAATATTCATGTCTATTCATCATCTACGTTTTAGTATAAATAGGAGAGGACTTGAAGTCATTTGAGGGACACACTCTTCATGTGATCTCCTCCTCTCCACGTCTTTGGGTTTTTGGTGAAGGAGAGAGACACTAAGAGTACACTGGCCTAAGTAGATGATGCCCTAGCCATAGTAGCTGATGTCCTAACTGCAGTAGAAGGTGCCCTAGCTGCAGGTCAAGAGGAGCCTTCATTCGCTCTTAAGGAAGGCTCTAATCCACTAAAAGAAGAGCTTTAATCCACACTTAATGGAGGCCCTTATCCGTTGTCCAAGAGGCTCTTATACGCAATCAAGGAGGAGCCTTAATACGCTGCTTGAAGAAGCCCTAATACGTTCACTAAAGAAGCTCATATACGCACGCTAAAGAAGTCCTAATACGTAGTCTAAAGCAGTCCATATCTGTTGACCAAAGGTGGCCCTGTTAAGAGAGGTCTAATCCACAGCTAGGAGTATGCATAATACGCACCCCAAGGATAGACACTAATGCAACTAAATGAAGCTTGTTGACAGTGTGAAAGAAGAAGAAAATTTTGAGTTGCTGTAGGTGACAACACCGTCATAGAGAGAGGATTGTTTGGGTATCCTTTTGTGACTACATGAAGTTGTTCTCTTCTTGTAGGAGAGCCGAGATAGAGGAGCTAAGGGACAGATTTGTTGGGGTCTCGTTGGAAGGACAAGGAGTAAGGTTTATGCTGCTTGGAAGCTACAGGAAGACTGTCTTAGGCCGCAACCCATAAAACCACAGTCAAGGATTGTGTATGGGTATTTGAGGGCTTGTATATATGCTCAGATCAACAACATAACCAAAGAGTTGTCCTAAATTGTTTTGATGACTGTTGGAGGACTGTTTCAATGGTGCTTGGTGCCCTAACCAGTCATCATGATGACAACAACAAATCTATTATTGACTATTTCCTATTTCATAAAGCAGTGACAACTAGTATGATGTGTGCAGCATGATGATGGAGAGTAGCAAAGTTGTGCACAACAACTCAACAGTGGAGCATCATGATGCAGCTCAGGAACATAGTATGATGTTGTAACAAGAATGCAGCGTGGTGATGGTTGCAGCATGATGGGGCCAACAAAGTGATGCTGTGTGATGAGTGCAGCGTAGTGGTCATTGAGTGCAAATCAACAAAATTGGGTATAGATGCGTGATAAAGAGTAGCTCAATAATTGGAGCAGCTCAGTGACAGGAGCAACAACATGAAGTGCATAGCATGGTCATGATCAATGTTGCACGAAGTGGGGGCGAAGCGGGGATGCTTTTTGGAAGTAGGGATGCGGAAGTGTCATTTTCCAAAAATCTAGGAAGCGAAGCGTCTGCTATATATATATATATTTTTATATTTTTTTGCATTTATTCTCAAAACAAACATCCCAAATACCAAATTAGTTGTAGAAGACATGAAAACATGCATATTTTTGCATAAATCAAGATAGATATAACATCCATTGTACATTAATGATTAATTATTCGAGCATCAATCATTTAGATGCATCAACCATCTAGAATCTAGATTTTTCTCCTCTTGTCTAGCCTTTGCCTCTACCTCGATTGTCTAGGGATATTAGTCAACATTGCCCAATTTTGATCAAACTACCTTATTCAAGACTTAAAATATGGTAGAAAAAGCTTAACATGCTTGATTGATGATTTTGACTTGATTGAAAGGTAATTTTTTGCTAAGGGCGTGCCGCGTGACAAAGGAGTTCAACAATTAACACCACCAACACTAGGGTACATATAGGGCTTGGTGCTCTTGATTAAATGCTAATCGCATACCTTCATACTTGATATAATCTAATGAAATGCCACAATCCCATTGATCCTGAATTCTTGAAAACTGTTAAGTCTGCTGAATTTTGAATAGGATATGAAATTCTATTTTCTCCATATGAAGTCCAATGAGGCTGGAACCACTCTCAAACATCCTGAGTCATTTCATGGTAATGTCAAAAATTTAAGTAAAAGGATGAAAATGAAAAATAAAGGAGAATGTCACTTTTACTTTAAGAATTTAATATTACCATGAGGGAGCATCTGCTATATTTATATTTTTTTTTGCCTTCATTCATCACCCTAACCCAAGGTGGACCCACCCCCAACAAGCAAACTCACCTAAAAAAAAAAAAAAATTGAAAAAAAAAACGATTTTCTAAATGCTTTTCCGGAAGCTTACACTTCCTCCTCCGAAGCGCCACGCTTCTGATGCCCGAAGTGCCGTACGAAGCGCGCTTCGGTGCTTCCGTACCACGCTTCTGAATTTCCAGGAAGCGGCAAAAAATTCGGAAGCGGTGCTTTCGAATTTCGGAAGCGCGCTTCCGACGAAGCTTCCTAGGCGCTTCCGTACGGGATTCGCTTCCGGGCTTGGAATCGGGGGCGGGGGGGGGGGGTTCTTGCAACATTGGTCATGATAAGTGCAGCATGGTGCAGCACATAGAGGTGCAACAAGTGGATGAGATGCAGCACTGTGAATGGTGAAGGAGTCACCTTGGAGAATCAGTTGAAGCAACATGTCTTCAATTGATCTCATGTAGATATAGAAAGTCAAAATGTTGACTTTTGTTGTAAATGTACTATCTCTCTCTCTTTCTCTGTCGAACTATTGAAGAACATAAAAGAAGATTTGATCAAGGGTTTCCCCACATTGAGGTTTGTCCCTGGCTAGCACCATATCTTGTGTCCTCTTGTCTTGGCTTGTCTTCTACGATTTATATTTATGTTCTATCTGCAGTTTACTTTAATGCTGATGAGATTGCTAATCTAAAAAAGATATTGAGCTAACATTGAAAATTGAAATAAATTGCTCTAGCATAGAACATACCTAAAATTAACAGGGTTGGACCCTCACATGCCCTCCTCCATAAAAATAGCCTTGTCCTCAAGGCCGAAGCTGCCGAAATTGTTGAAGAACAGTGACTGGTTCCCAGGTTGCATCTTCTAGAGAGGTGTCTTTCCACTTGACGAGGACTTCCTTGATCGTGCGGCCGCGCAGGTGCCGTTCTTGCGTGTCAAGAACCTGTTTAGGTTGGAGCCAGATTGAACCTTCTTCATCCAATTCTGGTAGACTAGTTTGAATTCTGTAATGGTTCCCAACCACTTTCTTGAGGCATGAGACATGGAAGACAGTATGGATTTTTGCAGTGGGTGGCAAGGCTAGCTTGTAGGCTACTTCTCCGATGCGCTGAAGTATTTGATACGGTTCGTAGAATTTTGGAGATAATTTCTGGCAACCCTTGTCTTTGAGTGATGTTTGCTTATATGGTTGCAGCCTCAAGAATACTTGATCCCCTTCTTGAAATTTGCGCTCTGAATGATATTGGTCTGCCTGTTGCTTCATGCGATTTTGAGCTTGATGGAGATTCTCTTTGAGGTGGGCCAGCATGGTTGCACAGTTCTGTAGGAGTTGATCCACTGCTTGTACCTTTGCGCATCCCTAGATATAAGAAGTAGGTGAAGGAGGGAGTTGACCATAAACTGCTTCATATAGAGTCATTTTGGTGGTGGCATGATAGTTAGTATTATACCACCATTTGGCTAGAGGTAATCACTGTACCCATAGATGTTGCTTTTCTGAAGTGAAACACCTGAGGTAGATCTCTAGACATTTGTTGATTGCTTCAGTTTGACCATCAGTTTGGGGATGATAGGAAGTGCTGAGTTGTAGTTGGGTACCTTGTAGCCTGAAGAGTTCTTGCCAAAAGTTACTAGTGAAGATCGGGTCATTATCAGACACAATGGAAGTGGGCATGCCATGCAATTTGAAGATCTGGTCCATGAAAGATTGAGCCACCAAATCTAGTGTAAAAGGGTGGGGTAGGGCGCAAAAATGAGCATACTTAGAAAGTCTGTCCACAACCACCATGATGACTGACTTGTTGCCTGACTTCGGAAGACCTGTAATGAAATCCATAGAAACCTCTGTTCAGATTGAGGCAGGGATGGGCAATGGCTGTAATGTGCCTGGGGATTTGACTGTATCTCCTTTGTGGCGCTGACACACATCACACTTAGCTACAAAAGTAAGAATTTCCTTTTTCATGCCTCTCTAAAAGAATGAACGTCGAGTACGAGCATAAGTCTTTTGAAAGCCTGAATGGCTTGCTGTGGGCGATGAGTGCAACTCTGCCAAAATGCGACTTTTGAGGGTGGATGTTGGTGATATCACGACTTTGTCCTTGTAGCGAAGAATCTCATCCTGCCAAGAGTAGCCCGTTGTGGAATTTGGATCCTCCTACAATTTATTAACGAGTTGGGAGAGCAAAGGATGTGAAAACCATTCCTTACGAGCCTCTTTAATCCACTCTGGAATGGGAAGAGAAATTGATAGCAGGGTGCTTTCCTCAAATTGGCGTGATAAAGCATCCACTACGACATTTTCTCACCCTTTCTTGTAAATTATCTTATATTCATATCCCAACATTTTGGCTAGCCATTTATTTTGTTGTGGCAAGGATAGGCGTTGCTCCAAAAAATATTTAAGGCTTTGATGGTCTGTGCGGATTTGGAAACGTTGCCCCAATAAGTATGGTCGCCATGTATCCACTGCATATAAGATGGCCATCATCTCCTCATAGGTAGATTGTCCCAGATTTGTCCCACTTAGTTGTTGGCTAGTGAAGGCCAAAGGTCGACCTTCCTGCATTAAGACAGCCCCAATACCCGTACCTGAAGCATCGCATTCAATCACAAAAGATTTGGTGAAGTCGGGTAGTGCCAATACGGGAGTAGAACACATGGCATGTTTGAGAGCTATAAATGCTTGTTGCGCTTCATCATTCTAGAGGAATGAATTTTTCTTGAGAAGGTGAGTGAGGGGTCTAGCAATGCGACCATAATTGCGGACAAATTTGTGATAGTAGTTGGTGCGACCCAAAAATCCTCTCAAGCTCTTCAAGGTCTTTGGTTGAGGCCAATCCTGCATTGCCTGGATCTTTTTGGGATCCACCCTGACACTTTCAGGCCTCACAATATGGCCCAAATACTCAACTTCTTCCATGCCAAAAGAGCACTTGGACAATTTGACAAATAATTTATGCTTCTGGAGTAGCTGCAAGAGCAGATCTACATGCTGAAGATGTTTTTCCCAGGTGAGGTTATAGATGAGGATGTAATCAAAGAAAACAAGGACAAATTTTCTGAGATATGGTTTGAGCAGGTGATTCATGAGGCTCTGAAAAGTGGATGGGGCATTACAGAAACCAAATGGCATGACCAGGAATTCATTATGGCCTTCATGAGTTCGGAAAGCAGTCTTCGGAATGTCTACTTCTTTCATGCGAATTTGGTGATAGCCCCAGCGAAGGTCGAGCTTAGAAAAGAATTGAGCCCCATTTAGTTCATCCATCAAATCATCAACAACCGGGATGGGAAATTTATCTTTGACCGTCAGCTTGTTGAGGGCCCTAAAGTCTGGACACATACGCCATTCCCCATCTTTCTTGAGCACCATGACCACAGGCAATGAATAAGGACTAATGCTAGTACGAATGACACCGACTTCTAGGAGTTCCTTGATGATTTTTTCAATTTCATTCTTTTGGGCGAAAGGATATCTATATGGGTGCACATTTGGTGGTTGTGCTCCTAGGACCAAAGTAATGCTATGATCATGTTCCCCTCTCGAGGGTGGAAGCTCATGAGGCTTGTCAAAGACCTGCAGATGGTTGTTTAAGACCTGTTGCATCTCAGGATGAATATGAAGAGAAGTGGGTTCGAAGGCCTGGATGGCATTAAATTGGGCTATAACTCCATGGTGGCCCTTTTTTAACAATTTGTCCATCCTATGTGAACTGATGATAGAAGGAGCACCTGCCTGGAGTTCGCGGAGGGTATGTGTGGTTATTCTACTTGAAGCTCATATATAACTCCTGGAAATCCATTGTGATTGGGCCGAGTGTGCGGAGCCATTCAACACCCAAGACAATGTCACACCCACCCATGTTGATGGCAAACATGTGGGTCTTTAGGTGATAATCCCTCATTTGAAGTTTGACATTTTCACAGCGGCCTTCACATTTCATTGTCCCCCCATCAGTAATATGGAGCTGGAAATTAGAGACTGCTCTGACAAAACAATGCACTGCTTCAGCGCCTCTTTGATGGATAAAGTTATGCGTACTTCCATTATCAATCAAGACTACTACAGGGCGATGCTTAATAAAACCTCTGATTTTGAGAGTTTGGGGAGAAGAAATTCCTGCCAACGCATGAAACGAGATAACTGGTTCTTCAGGTGTAGCTGGGAGCTCATTGTTCGGCTGGTTGTCCTCATGTTCCTCCTCTAGTCCCTCAAATGGTGGGGCTTCCTCAAATGAACTGTGATCAGTAGCATCAATTTGAAAGAATTTGGGTTCCTTGCATTTATGCCCCGGGGAGTATTTCTCATCACAATAGTAACACAATCCTTGCTTTCTTCTTTCCGCCATTTTCACTGGTGACACCTTTTGAACCTTAAGTGTTTGGGTAGTGCTCGGAGCTTGGGTGGGGCATCCCTTGGCTATGAAATTTGGACGAGTCGATTGGGCCGCTAACGTGCGTTCTACTTCACGAGCTATCTTGCAACCTGCCAGCCATGAGACTGGGTGTTGTAGTCAGACGTGGGCTTGTATGGCGTCTTTGAGACCACTGATAAAACATTCCAAGTAGAATTCATCTGCTAGACCTTGTAAGGGTCCTAAATTCAGAATTTAACATGGTCTAGCAAATTTGTAAAGACCGGAAACAATTTCCTGATTTATATCATGAACCTGTAAACAATTTCCTGAGATCTTACAAAATCAATTAACAGCACTGCTGAGGTACCTACCTGTGCTGTTGCAGTTGAATATGCTATGCCCCTGCGGTTGAAGATGCCTCCAGCCGCGCTGCTACAGTTTCCAAAATACCGAATCCACCCAGCCAAACTGAGCAGGACCTAGCTGCTCAATCCAGTAAGCTTCTTAACAGAAGCCGACTGTTCCCCCATGCCCAGAACCTCAGAACGACTCAAGCTCTTCCTCTGAATGATTTTCATACATGATGTTCCTCTTTTCTTCCCTCCGTTTTTCTCCCCTTTCCAAATCACTATCCTGTGGTTGCGATGGCCACCCTTCCATCTGCAGCCCACCGCTCTGTTTGCTGGTGACACGCTCCCTGTCACGTATCAACTCCCTTATCTCTTTTAAAGGTCACGAATGTACAAGTTTTATGTTTTGAAACCATATTATATTTTTATTAAAATATTCTTTAATATACACATTATATCATATATATCACATTAAACATTATAAACACATGATTTTTAATATATCACATTAAACATTATAAACATTATGATTTAATATAACATTATAACTTTATACTTAGAGCCCCTTTTAATTAATTTACTTATATATATATTTTAAAATTTATTTTATTAATTTATTAATATAATTTTTATCAATAATCTGGAATATATAATTTATATAGTCCTCTTTTAAGATCTACCCATACATTAAGCATATTGATGAATGAGTAGAACCTCTATTCAAAGAAGTGTCATGGTATTTAGCACTTATAATCAATTTAGTATAAAATACTAGTGCGGTGTATGCTACACATGCATATGTAGCTGTCATATGCATGTACCGTATACTTGCTATTATTCTTGCTTTCTTTAGATTTATAGATGGGTCGTTACAAAATTAATGTGCAGAAAAACTATGAAGCTTTAAATTTGAAATTTAACAGAGTTTAACAATAATTCTACTCACAAATATGAAATTTTAATACAAAATTTATTTATTCTTCTATTGAGTACCAACTTGTCTGCTCTGTCGCGACTCCTACTCTCGCTAGAAATCAGTTGAAGATGTTTTTGAGTGTTATTCCCATTGCTGCAATTACCAAACCGCCATTTTCCTCCCAGCCTATTTGGGGTCTACCTATATAGTCCCCAGATCCAGAAGACAAGTATTCTCGCCCCCGTGCCCAAAACCCCAAGAACAATCAAGCTCAATGTCTGTGACTCTGTTAGAACTTCCTCCTCTGTCTCTTTCCAACTCAAAACGAATTTCCCACAGTTTGAAACAAAATTCTGTGTTTTTCTTTTTCTTCAGCCCTCCTTCGTTCCTTATATGTTTTAAATCCATCGACTCATGCTTCCTTCTGTTGCCATCCTCATACATTCTGGACCTTTCCTTCTTATTTTTTTTTGTTTGGCTAGAGGTGGTTATATCTCCTTTTAAATGAAGCTTTGAATGGTTTTTTTGTAGATTTAGGAGTTAGCAATATTTTATTTTATTACATTTCTATTTTAATTAATTTGTTTTTTTTTTTTAATTGCTTTATTTTAACAATATGGATGAATTAATTAATTTATTTTAATTAAATTAAAATATCATTTAAATAAGCTTTTGGTTAATTATATGATTATTTCAAACAATAATTTATGTACATTAATGACATGGTTTATTAATAAGAATAATTTAGCATCAAAATGATAAGTATTAATACTATTTAATAACTAAAATAATAAAGAGATATTTACTATTTATCCTTTATTTAGACATCATTCATAATAAATTAGTAAGTATACTAGTGCAATGCATGCGATGCATGCATATGTAGCTATCATATGCATGCCTCGTACACATGCTAATACTCTTATTCTGTCTGAAATTCAGGATGGGTCGTTACAGACCTCCTGTGCGGAAGGCTAATGCTTCAAAGGCTTTAATATATTTTTGCACTGTGCCTGTCTATTGGAGCTTAGTAAGACGACCGAAAAAGTTAGATTCATGGTCAAAGCGATCAAAAAGGGATTTTGAGAATATCTGCCAAGTCAGTGGCATTGCATAGTAGCGTTGATGCCATTGCTACCATTGCCATCTTTCTTGGTCCAAATACAGGCTTCCCACACTTAGCTTAGTCGCATCATCTTTGATGTGATTCAATGTGAAATATTGCTCCATTTGTGCTAGCCATATGGCCGGATGAGAGCCATCAAATTTATACATGTCTAGCTTGGGTGGTCGAAGCTGGGACTGTTGGTGGTTTCCATAGAAGTGAAGAGAATGGCTAGACTCACCCTCAAGCTTGTCATTAAAATCATATGCCTTCGATTGTGCCTCCGACTTGCCCTTTGTGATTGTGTTAGTTAAGGTCTGGATTTGCTGCGTTAATGCCTCCAACTTTTGTTCAAGGGTGTCGATCTTCTCATTGGCCATAGCTTGAGCTCTGGTTTGTACCATGCACCGATCTGGTGTACTTGTCGTTACTGTGAAAATTTTTTTGGGACCACCTGAAATTTTGACGCTAACAAGTGAATGGTACCACCTTGCTCAGCCCGTCGATGTAATTCTTATGGGCTAAGTCTCCTATAAGCGTCCCAGGAGGGTCTTAGACTTCTCGCTTAGGAATATTGCAGTAGCCGATTCCCAGAAAAATTCTGCCCAATGTTTTGCGAGAATCACGCCCAGGTATAGGAGCCACACAAATAGTCAGTTCTGTCAGTGAAACCCTCAACTGCAGAGTATGAGTAGGAATGTGGCGGATCTGATTGTTGCGACTACTACAGAACCCAAACTGCTAGATCTGAATGGCGGATTTGATAGATCTGTATGGCAGATTAGATAGATTTGAATGGCAGATCTGAGAGATCTGAATGGCAGAACTGATTGCTGCGGCTATGATAGAACCCAACCTGCTAGGTCTGATCTGGCAAAGATGATGCGTGATCTAGAGAGAGATAAGGGAACTATGGTTTCAAGGAGTGTCAGGTGCTACAGATCGCAATATACATAAGGGTCCGACAGTAGTACTCGACCCAATCTTTCAGGGCACTAACCAAGGAGGATCAACTGTACCCTTAGCCGTACAACTGGACTACCCTATCGTACGTGTGAGTAATCTCCCCGAGTGCTATTCTCGGTGTACTGCTACGGGTGTACTGTAGCAGCAAGACAGCCGACGGTTTATCTATGGCGAGGTTTCAAGAGAGCCTTGGGGGCTTCCGATATACCTAGAGGGTACTTGGAAGATAGTCCGTGCGCGGTTCTGTCTAATGAGTTACTACTCGAAGGGGTACCCACAGGGGTTACAAGGGAGTCAACAAGCGTGACCACCTCTTGTATTTCCTGCGTGCATGCCTCCCCAAATCCGCAGGTTTATGTGCTTAACGATAGATCCCGTGGTTTAAAGACGCCAGAACACGTCTCTAGCCAAAAAAAATCTGCCAAAAATGGAGATTCCACTGGCCCTGGAAAATGCTCTAATACCACTTGTTATGCTCTTGACCTGTGAGAAGATACCAGAATACCAAACATGCAAAGAAATATACCTAGAACACAGAACAATAAGAAATAACAGCACGTATTTTATTATTCAGAAAGGAAAGCAATGTTTGCTTGCCTTTTCAAGGGGGCAACGTCCAATAGAGCTGGGCTCAATTACAAAATAAGACACGACATTCCTCAAGGGGAGTCTCTATCCTTTATATAGGATTCATACATGCAATACCATGGGTCAGTACCATGGTTCTTATTAATATCATCTATCTAATACCATGGCCCATTTGCAACTAACTGTGGTCCCTTCTTTAAATGCGGGTCAACCACTTACAATTATTAATATGGGCTTTATTGACTCTTTAACTAACTATAACTATGACTCGACCCTATTACATAAATAAGGGGGTTAGGGTTGGACCCTAACATGGTCAATCCCTCTTAAAATGTCCCACACTCATTGCATCCAAAGCATGAATTGTGAAATTTCCTTGAAATACAGCAACTTGAATTTCTTTTTCTAACTGATTAATTATGTAGTTTATTTTGTTACTGCAAAATAATGAATAAATCACACTACGGTTTCTTCACAATAAAAACGTTGTGGAAAATAAACTGGAAACTGAGAAATAGATGCACACACAATAAAATTGACACTGTTATTTTTGGACAAAAATCCCTGGAAAAACCCAATGTGGGAAAACCGGTGTAGCAGATGAGGGTTTTATTATTATTATGCAGCAGTGAAATCCAAGTACAAAAATCAAGATGCCAAACTGGCAATCCTTAGCAAAATAATCTAGCCAAAAATTAGTGAGACAATTTTTGTCTCACCTGACACTGATCTCAGCTCTGGAACTAGCTCAAACTGGCCGCTTGAACACCCTTGCATCAACCTCTACGCATGCCAATTCGTACTGCCTCTGGAACTGCTCTGATGTTGTTGTTTGCCCAACTCAGCCTCCAGAAATGATTTGCTTGGCCTTTTGGAATTTCTCCTGCCCTCCATCAACTGAATCGCCCTCTCCTTTAGCTAAATCGAACTCCCTTTGATGCTGCTTACATAGACCCTCTGTAGCCTCACTGAGGAAAACTCAGCCCCTTTGCGACTGACTCTCTGGCACTGGTAATCTCCACCAGAATCACTGTCTGTGCTCCCTCTTGCCTTTGCGTCCCTTTTGGCTCGAACTCTTCTTCCTTGTTTGACCTCTGCAACTAGATAGCTCAATCTGCCAAGTAACACACTTTCCAGAATGTGCTCAAGTGTACCTTCCCTTCTACTCATCGAGTTGCTCTTATAATCTCTCATTGGTGAACCAATTGCCATGATTAGATCTCCATCAATGGCTGAGATCATCTCAAACTTAATTCGTGTGAGTTTCTAGAGCATTCTCACCTTTCCTTGATTACTTACTATTAATTAACTAATTTTCCCAAGTTAGACTTTGGAAAAATTTAAATGATGGTTAATTAATCTAATTAAGGTGTTTCGCAAGCTTATCTCGCAAAACCTTTTTTGGGTTTTGAAGATATCGTGTCCTTAGCCTCTTGACACAACCCGAAACTAGAACGCTTGTCTGATGCTACAAAAACTAACACTCCCTCTTAGCAAGGAAGGTGTTTTGTCTTCTACCATAACATGTTTCCTCATACTGTTGATGTCTGACATTTGTAACAACCTGTCACTATCCATCAAGCTATTGCACATACTTTGTTTCATCTGCTAACCCTTTAGCTAAACCATCTTGCATTTTGTTGTTGCTGACACTGCATTGTGCCACCATACACTACTGCCACTCTGCTTTATGTTGCAACTAATCTCATGCTGCTACTACTGCAGCTGAGAACCAAATCCCAACCACTGGCTCTGCAATTGTCCACTGAGTCTCTAACTGCAACTATTTCTGCTATGTCTACTGAGTAATTGTATGTGCCCAACTATCACTGCGCCCCTCAGTAACTGACTGCTACTAGCTCTGCAATTGTCCCTCAGAATCTGACTATGCCTGATGAACATGCAACTGTAACTGAAAATTTTGGCCCCCCCGTAGCGAAGGTGATGGTCCTGCTGCAACAACTGGAACCGATCTGACTAATCTCCTTGTTGCATCTGCATTGAACCCTGCCCCTCCTGATATGCAAGAGAATCAAACTCCACCTCCTCCTGGAGCTGGTGTCCCATTATCTCCTTTTGAGCCTCACCCTTGGCTGGGACCCTCTTCACTTTGCAACTCGCACTAGACACTGCACACTTCCTCCAGCACCAGTCTCCAACAACTAGAAGTCGATCTGTTGTCCAGATTTGCATCATGGCTAACTCAAATGGACTTCTTTGGAAATATCGTATGACAATCTCTAGAAAGCTGCAAAATCGACGAAGCTCAAATAAACTTGAGACTGGATCTGGAAATCTCCTTCTCTTCCCTACTTGGCCTTGGTTTTGCTACTCGCACTTCCCCAGGAAATGCGCATAATTACTACTGTGTACCTCTGGAAATCCTTCTCCAACTCACTTTGCCTACTGCTTCCTACTGGGCAACTCGCTCAACCTTCCGGAAGTCCTTCTCCAGAATCTGGCACACGATTTGCTGCTCCTGAAGCTCACATTGGTTGACTGGAAAAACTACTACGACCTACTGCAACTGGAGATCATGGATCTCCTCCTACAACTGGATCTGGAAACTCTGAGAAATTCTGAAAATTCTTGTGTGCTTTTCTCTTCCACCTGACACTGATCTACTACTGAAAATTCTATTGCAAATCAACTACGCCCATATATGCTGAACGAATTGACTGATCTTCTCACAGAATTTCTTCCTGGTAAATCCACTGCCTACAAATCTTTGCTACTGAAGCTATTTGAATTTTTTGTTGGCTGCAACTGAAAATCAAAACCATGCCTCTGCAATTCACACTACCGGTTGGCCTCTGTGCAGATCTGGAAAATCATGTTGCAGAACTGCCTTTGACCCTGAACAAATTCTCCTTCTCGATTCTGAGCTTCTAATATGTCTTCAAAATTGCTCTGATACCATGTGAAATTTCCTTGAAATGCAACAACTGGAATTTATTCTTCTAATTGATTAATTATGCGGTTTATTTTGCTACGGCAAAATACCGAATAAATTACACTGCAATTTCTTCATAATAAAAACGTTGTGGAAAATAAATTGGAAACTAAGAAATAGATGCATAGACACAAAATAAAATTGACACCATTATTTTTGGACAAAAGTCCCCAGAAAAACCCAATGTGGGAAAACCGGTGCAACAGATTAGGGTTTTCTTATTATCATGTAGCAATGAATTTGAGTACAAAAATTAGGATGCAAAAATGGCAATCCTTAGCAAAATAATCTGACCAAAAATTAGTGAAACAATTTTTCTCACCCGACATTGATCTTAGCTCTGAAACTAGCTCAAATTGGTTGCTCGAAGACCCCTGTGTCAGCCTCTACACAGGCCAATTCGTATTGCCTCTAGAACTGCTATGATGTTGTTGTTTTGCCCAACTTAGCCTATGGAAATGATTTGCTTGGCCTTCTGGAATTTCTCGCGACCTCTAGCAACTGAATCATCCTCTCCTTCAGCAAAATTGAACTCCCTTTGAAGTTGCCTGTGCAGGCCTTGCGCAGCCTCACTAAGGAATACTCAACCCTCTTGCTGCTAATTCTTCGGTGCTAGAAATCTCCACTGGAATGACTGTCTCTACTCCCTCTTGCCTCTGTGTCCCTTCTGGCTCAAACTCTTCTTCCCTGCTCGACCTCTGCAGCTGGATAGTCCGATCTGCCAAGGAACACATTCTCCACAATGAGCTCAAGTGTATCTTCCCTTCTATCCATCGAGTTGCCCTTATAATCTCTCATTGGTGAACCAATGTCCAGGACTAGATCTCCATCAACAATGAAGATCATCTCAAACTCAATCCGTGTGAGTTTCTAGAGCATTATCACATTTCCTTAATTAATTACTACTAATTAACCAGTTTTCCTAAGCTAGACTTAGGAAAAATTTAAATGATGGTTAATTAATTTAATTAAGGTGTATTGCAAGCTTATCTCACGAAACGTTTTCTGGGTTTTGAAGATCTCGTGTTCTTAGCCTCTCTGACACAAATCGAGACTAGAACACATGTCTGATGCTACAAAAACTAACATGAATCTTGGACATATCTAGTTTCCCTTTGAACTTTCCAAACTTTCCTTTCTTCTTCTTCTCGGACTTTACAATAAAGGCTTGAGACTTCTCATTTGATTCAGTGTCATCCTTTGCCTTTATCCTTGTTTCTTCCAAGATACATTGAACCCATAGTTCATCAAAAGGAGTGGTGTCCTTTCTTGAGTAGACACTAGTTACAAAACTGCTCCATTAAGGTGGCAAATCATTTAGTACACAAGTGGTCATTTCATAATCGAAAACGACTTCCCCAAGCCCTTGCAACTGGTCCCTTATTTGTGGGATCCTCATAAGATAAGTGGCCATGTCTTCATCCTTTGACTTCCTTATTCTATATAGTTGATTTCTCAAGGAGATCATCTGACCTGATGTACTTATAGAGTACAACTTCACCAACTTATCATAGATTGCTTTAGATGCCTTCAAATCAACAACAAAGGGAATGAGATGATCGTTTATGGATTCAATAAGAATCCTCTGTAACTTCACCAAGAACATATTCCATGACCTCATTTTTTGTGAGTATCAAATCAATCCTCTTCTTCTATTCTAGGAAGTTCATTGACCCAACGAGCTTGTTGCTTTCCTTGCAAAATGTGGCCATTCGATCTGTAGATTGAGACGTGGAGCACACAATGGTACTTGTGAAAATTCCTTGAAATGCAGTAACTGGAATTAATTCTCCTAATTGATTATTCAGTTTATTAATTTTCTTATTTATATCGAATTAATGACATTGCAATTTCTTCACAAAATAAAATACTGCGGAAGCAAAAAAAAGGAACTTAGAAATTCTAGTGCACACATAAAAATTGACATCATTATTTTTGGATGAAAGTCCCCAGAAAAACCCAATATGGGAAAACCGGTGTAGCGGTGAGGGTTTTTGTTATTATGCAATAGCAAAAATTTTGAGTACAATAAAATATTACGAAATTGGTGATTCTATTTGAGAGAAATACTAGCAAAAATATTTGAGGGAATTTTACCCTCGCTCCAAGAAATCCCGACTTAGTCTGACCTTTGAAAAGCAAGTCGTCCAAACCCTTTGTGCAGGCCCTGCATCACCTTTGTGCAGACCTTCACACACTTAGCCCGAAACTGATACTAATCAAGACATCTCGTTTGTTGCTGACTGGGAAAATGTCTCTCCGACACTCTGGAAAATCCTCCCAACCATTGGATACTAAGTCACCTGACACGGGGATTCGGGACACGTAGGATTCGAGATTCGTGGTGTCGGATTCGGACACGCTGACCCCCCGGAACAGGACACGTTAGGACACGTTATATATTATTTTATTAAATATATATATATTTATTATAATATATATAATATATAATATATATATATTTATATATCTATAAAAAATTAGATATTATCATATTTCTTACACAAATTTTAATTAATGATACAAATTTATTGATTTCAAACATAGATCTTCATCTATAGCTATTAGCGTGCAGAGTACATACAAATTTCAAATAAATGTCAGTGGTACTGGTCACATAAATGATAAATCTATTAAAAATTTAAATCATGATTCATAATTCATAACTGAAAGACAACTTACAACTACAAGATAGTAAGATAAACACATTGACAATTGTAGTTTTCTCATTAAGTCATCAAATCAAAATGTGTTACATAGGTAGTGTTGGTGCAATGCCAATGGCAAATAGAAATAGAAAATATAAAACAACTACACGTATACAAGCCTCAAGGCATCAATCAACATTGGAATCAGCATCACTGTCCTCATCATCATGGTCGCCACTGCTCTCCTCTGCATCCTCCTCCTTCCCTGTATCCATAGTCGCCTCTGCATCTGCTGGTGTGGAGGTTGACCCCTCTAAGTCATCAAATCTAACAGGCTCTAGCACTGGATCATTGAGATCCATGTTGGCCAATGCCAACTCAACAATGATGTCCAGACACATATCATCAGGAAAGACATCCCACATCTTTGTCTTTCCCCTCAACCACTCTTCCCTCTGCCTGTAAGCTAAGTCACCTGACACGGGGATTCGGGACACGTAGGATTCGAGATTCGTGGTGTCGGATTTGGACACGCTGACCCCCCGGAACAGAACACGTTAGGACACGTTATATATTATTTTATTAAATATATATATATATATATATTAAAAATTAGATATTATGATATTTCTTACACAAATTTTAATTAATGATACAAATTTATTGATTTCAAACACAGATCTTGATTCTTAATCTATACTATAGCTATTAGCATGCATAGTAGTATAGTACATACAAAATTCAAATAAATGTCAAATTTCAATGGTACTAGTCACATAAATGATAAATCTATTAAAAATTTAAATCATGATTCATAACTGAAAGACAACTTAGTAAGCAACTACAACT